>JABUQX010116835.1:0-33573 GCA_015478945.1 Trachelipus rathkii
TATATATTAATGAGAGTAAATATATACTAAATAACTAGAAATTTAATGATACTAATATAAAGAACCATCAAATTAAAAACTTTAGATTTAATCACAAAAGGACATGTCGTCTTACCACAATATAAATACAATCTTAATATTTTACATATCATATATTTTGAAACTTAAATTATCTTAAACACACTAATATATCATATATCAATATTTTTTATATCTATATTATATTAATATATAATAATAAATACTATTTAAATTACTTATAACATAATAAACTAATATACTATATTATACTAAATAAGGTAAAATTTTCTCATATAAGAATAACTTAGATAATATACTATTTTCAAATATTCAACTACTCACATCCATTCATAATAACACATTTAAACAACCTCATAATATCTCTTATCCAAAAATTAAATTCATTACAGACTACCATATGGGAAAGAAGCATTCTGCAACCCACTGTAACTGTCGTTCGATTTTGCTATCTGCCACTAGGACCGGTTCTATAATACTTCCATTCTCGAAAAAACCACATATAACTAAAAAGAATGTATTCGCAACTACTATGCCCAGAACAAACTACGTAAAATGTATAAGAAATAATAATTAAATATACCTATGTGATACAACAATATTAATTAATCATAATAATATATATTCCTAGATAAAATTATCTAAAAATTACTAATTTCCATTACTTTTACCCCCAACTCTTACTCTACATCATATATATAAATTTTATCAATTTCTTATAACTTTATTTGCAATTTGCTAAGCATAAGTGTTATTAAATTAAATAATAATTACATTTATTTAAATAAAAATATTAAAAATATGCTTCTAATATAATCAATATAAGTCCAATTTCGCTTAAGATATATAAAAAAAATAAGAGAAAATAGATAAATTATAATAATTTTTAACAGCTGTGTTTTTAATCTCAAATAATTATTCGTGTTGCAAAGCCATTGAACTAGTCTTTCCAATAGCTTCAATAATAAAAATAATTTAACTAATTCTATTTTCGAATTTAACTTAATAAGTAAATTAATAATCAATTATACAAAAAAATACATTTATTTAAAATTTTAAATGTAAAAAATTTTTTTAAATAAACCCTCTTAAAACTATTCATTTTTAGAATCTGGTAACTCTAGGAGGAAAGAGATTAGCTGAAATCTCGACGACAACCTATTCCATTCTGAAATAAAATTTTTTTTTACAATTTTCACAGTTAAATAAAAAAATCTTACTTAATATCTTAATTTAATTTTTCTTAATAGTTGTTTTCGACTTTTAAAAACTTTGAAATCTCAACAATACAAAAAAAAAAAATCTGTGAGCGAAGCTCCTTGCACACAATGTTGCACAAATCTTCACTTTCAAAACCACATTCACTTTTTTCGACCATCACAGCAAACACTGAAGATTTATAAATTCGGTCATACTGAGAAAAACCGGTAAGTATTTCTTCAATATAGTCGGATAAATCATGAAATAGACTGATAGATCTTCAAAGGAGCCGTTTAAAGTGTTGTTTTCTTAAGGTTTACGGTGAGACCAATAGATATTTTAAGTCATCGGAAGAAACTCACCGACTTCAAACAATTTATTTCTGTCAGGATGGCATGGCCTAGAGACGTTTTTTCTCAGTTGAGTTCCTCTGAGTACTATAAAGCCAGTATAACTTTTACAACCTATACAAACCCTACAATAAGAGGGAGGAGGCAGACCCATCCCATGAAAAGTGGGGGTTTTAGAGATCTCCTTAGAAAAACGGTTTTATATATAAATTACGAATAGAAATTCAATTTTTGATGGTTTTCAAAAATCGAGATTATCGATGATTATTTAACACCACTGATAAAATATATACAATCGCATAGTTTATAAAAAAATCGAGAGTAAACCTAATATCTTTTAACTTTGTTATTGTCAAAATTAAATCTGAAAAAGTACATAATCTAAAATAAGAAAAATTATTTAAAAAAATTTCAAGATAATCGAATATAATAATCGTTATAAGTATCCAACCTCAATAGGAAACAAATGTTCGCCTATAGACGAACTTGTGAGAGAGGAAAAATATATATGAATAAAAATATCAAACGATATAACAACACATTGTACTGTTTGAAAAGTCCGCATATACGACAGAAATAAAACCGAAAGGATTTAATAATATTTTCACGGAAACAATTATAAAAATAAATTAATCTAAAAAAAGAAAATTATAAAAATAAAAATTAATAAAATAAATAATAAATAAATAAAAATCAAATATAAATAAATAAATAAACTAAATAAATAAATAAAATAAAAAAAATAAAATAAATATATATATTATTATAAAACGTATAAATAAATGTACGCCCCAAAGTCACAACAACTTGCCCAGAAGATTAAATAACCGAACCTAAAGCTGTCCAATTAAAACCCCCGAAAGGGAGGGGCGAGCGCAGCCCAACAAATAAAAAAAAAATTGATAACGATATGATGGACATGAAATATGGACGGACATGGGTAGAGGAGAACACCAGAGAGTTGGGAGAAGAATAATGAAGAGATCGGAGAATTTACAGAGCTACGGCTATCAAGAGAAACAAAATCCACGGAAGGGGGTCCCCAATCCAAAAACAAAAACTACTAGAAAAAAAGACTGAAATGTAATGAGATAGCAAATACAGAAGGAAAGAAAAAAGGAAAAATGACATGGATGGAAAAAGAGAGGAATAAAAGAGAATGGAGAAAATGGATAAAGCATACAAAGAAGAGAAAGAGATATTGGTGAAGAGAGTCATAGAGTCAGAGGAGATACGGAGATTTGGCACTAAAAGCACATCCAAAGGTGCCCCCTGAAATGACGGTGCAGAGATGCTGAAGTTAATAAATATTGTTTTAGTGCCATATTTATATCAAAATATCATGTTTATTGAACCTGTAGATTCAGAAAATAAATGAACAGTGTTTCATAAAAAAATAGATCCGATAAAAAAGGGTAGATACTGGGACCCCAAACATGAAGGGTTGGACCCGACTTTAGAAAAAAAAAAAATGACAATAGAATGAAGAACCAGAAAGAAGAGGAAGAAGGAAGAAGGAAAAGAAAGATGAACAAGGAATATGATAAATTGGAGACAAGACGCTATAGAAAAGAAATTGAGACAATAAAGATATAGGTTAACTCATCTCAGCTTTAAGGCACTAAAATAAAAAAAAATTATAAAAATAAATTTAATTAATAATCAAGGGTAGACTTGGAATGCCGAGATTTCGGCTGCCAGAGCAGGATTAATTAACAATTCGTTTAGTAAATACACAAATATCATTATAACTTGAGTTATTTAACACTAACTGCTTCTGATACATCTTTAATACATTGTACATGTCATCATTTGTCAAATTTGACATCATGATTATTAAAAAATAACGATAAACGATATAGTAAATGTCAAATAAATGCCAATCTGTGGAAGTTGCTTTTCAAAATACTCTTTTTTTATCATTTTCTATCCCACTATATCTAAATTTGAATTTAGGATATGTTTTTTTTTTTGTTTAATATAGCTTTATTAATTACAATTTAGATTTTTGACTTATAATATTTTTTATAATTTATAAAAGAATTAAATTTAAACATATATAATAACATATAATTTTCACAATATATATTCCTAAGTATATTATTAATTTAATAAGTTATTATTTTACACATACTTATAAAGAAAATAAATAACCATAAAAATCTTTTGCAAAATAATTTTTAATTTTAATTTAAAAAAAACAAGAACACTTAATTTGTGTATGAAAATCACAAAAGGAAAAATTTATTATTTGAAATTTTTTCGTATACATATTTTAAAATATATTATGTTTATAGAAAAAAGATATAAATTTTAAATTTAAAAAAAATAACTTTATATCATATTTTCTCGCAAATAATAGGAAATAAAAAACGATTATTCTTAATCTTAAAAGATACGGTATAACTGATACTATTACGTGCTCTTCAGTGATTTACACTATAAAACGTTATAAAAAATTTAACACATTTTAACAAAATATTATAAAATCAAATATATAATTTATTAGATTATTCAATTATCTCTTATCCTTCATGCCATTTATTACTCTTTATCGCCCTCACTACCATGATCTACAATTTGATCTAATTAAACTTCGATATTCCACTTTCTGATTCACTATATGAGATTTTAATTGAGTCTTAACTCCATGATTCTAATTGATATTACTACCTTCTGAATAAACTGTAGTTTTATTTTCAAGCTCTATTCTATGTTTTAACGCAAAAACATTCAAATAAACCAAAACACTTATTCCTGTAATTAACAACCACAAGAAATTCGATGTAATCTTACAAAGATTTGAAATTTATATTATTTCCAATTTTCCACTGATTACTCTATAAACAACACGAAAGTTAATTTGAAGTAAAACATTTATACGCAGTTATTTAATTGCTAAATCAAAAGTTAATTGGAACAATACTACCCATTCTCTTTTTTACTAACTTAACTCACTCTCTCAAATATTTCTTTCATTTATTTATATATATGAGTATTGGATAACTAAGAGATTGATTATATCAACCTCAATTTTTCGACTTCTGAAAATAAACAATAACACAAAAACTTTTTATTTAAATTCCTCGATAGTTATTCTCTTCCCTAAGACCTTTTGTTAAGGTTTATTTTATTACCTCATAATAATATTATTCATTTCTAAATTTTTTATTATAACTTCAAAATTTCGCATTTTATTATAACACAAACATCATACATCTACTAAGAAAAAAGAAAGGGAGAAAGTAATTAATATCAGATTAATCAGTTATCAAATCCTACCCAATTCAGTCACAACCACTCCTAACCCTTCTCAGATCTATTGATCTACTATGATCTATCATGAATTCAAAGATCATGAATTTTATGGTTTTTGTAAATAACATTCAAATCAAAGAACTTTTAAATTTATTTTTGTTTTGAGTTTATTAACTTTTAAAACATTTTTGTTATTTAAATCATAATTATATTTTCATTTTATGTTTATAATCATAATATAAAAAAAATATAATGCATAATTTTCATATATTGGGAATTAATAGTTAAAATTCAATGATAATAACTCAGAATATAATCAAACACACAATGACCACATTCTTAAATCCAATGTAACATCCTACCCTTCATGATCTATCTGGTAGAATTACCTTTATGTGATACTTCCTAAGTTGTATATTCTCCAAGATTCAAGAGCACATTATAAAAATAATATAAAAGTTAATCTATTATAATTTTAAAATGTATTATAGACATAACATATATAAAAAAACTATTTATTCTAATTTTGTTTATCGTTATCTCACTTATATTAGAAACTCATTATTATGAGTTAATTTTTCGTTAGGAAGAGCACGAATTCCTCCCTGTTTCAAATTTACATCTTCAGAAACAGAAGAGCTTAGACAGAAACTAGTCATGGCAATTAAAGGCTAAAAAAAATCTAACGGATAATCACCCTTACTTAAGATCATTCTACCCAACTACACTCCTACTAACAAATTTAGCAACTAGATTGAAATCCTCGGAATATTACTTTATTCGCTGGACAATAGCCAAACTTCATTTATATTCAATATTACAATATTCGAGATCTATGTTGATAATAAACATAATATGATTATTGATTATCAACGTCATAATTATAATATAAAGATAATCTATTTGAGTAAACTAATCTAATACCATACATAATAAATAAATAATACTATATAAACTTCTTGACATGTAGTTTAGATTTGAGTATAGTTGAATAAATATAATGCGCGTTTTGAGTTGTTAGCAATATTGTTTATGGCATTTGTCTAATATTATATGTTGTTGTTATATTAAGTAAATAATGATTTTGATAAATCTGATCGCATGATTTGAGATATTAGCATACATGTTGTTGTTTTATTCTGTGTTGTTCTGAGTTATTAGTTGTTAATAAAACTTTATCATCAAAGGATCGTCAACTACAAAAAGTATCAAATTGAAAAATATATCTCTAAACAAAAAACTTACCCTTTAATGAAAAAATATATCTTACATACATAGAATTGCATACTAAATTAAAAAATTTCTTTTGTATAATGTTAATAAATTTATATAAATTCTTTATATCAGACACTAAATTTAAACATTATAATATATTGAAAAGAAAACTTAAAAAGTTCCAACACAATTCACCAACTCACTCATCCTACATAAGCTTTCTCTATTATCATGAATTATTATACAGCTTCATTAAAGAAAAAAAAAGTATATAACTTATTATTAATCGTAGCAATAATTTTTTATCAAATCTCTACACAGACAGAAAAGTCAGTCAATATTGTCTATATAATCCATCTAAGATCTTTATACTCGAATAAAACTACAAACTCCATTTACCACTAACAATGCTAACAATTCTTTAAACACCAAAGGATGTTATCAGACACTATCCAAAATATTTTATTATTAATCTTTATCTATTAATTATTATCATATTAAATAATATTATTATAATTATTTAACATATATTTATTTAATTAACTTATATATATATAAATTGCAATTATTTATTATATTTAAATTTATCCTCATCTTCCCCCACTTTAAAGAGAACTCTCTATTACAGCAGACAAACTTAAACAAAAACAATAAACAAAATAAATTAGCGATCCAGTGATCTTACATTGCACTAAAGTCCAAGAGAGAAATCTCAACTTCATTACTAATGAAACAACAACCAAAATTTACTTAGCTGAGTTTGGATCAAATCAAATCCATACAATAGAAACCTCATAAACTTACCAATCGAGATAACCACAAAAATAAACACTTCAAACTAATACTAGATAAAAGACAAAATCAAAGCAAATTTTATGGTCAAACTCATGATCTTTGCACAAGGGAGAATGATTAATACAACATATCTCAGCAGTTAAAATGATTATTATATTTGGATGGGTGATAAGTGCCAGCAAAAGAAACCAAATAATCATCACCGAATGATAATATATAATACAGCCTAATAAATGAAAATATCCGAGGATAATTAGATCAAAATTTTAATCTTTAATTTAAAATCATATTACATTTACATTTCATAAATTATATTAAATACATCGTATGACAAGTAGAGAAGAGTTTCAAAGATATTAATATTATTATATAACTATTTTTGCTAACTTAAATTTACATAATAAATAGCCCAAGGTAGAAGTGACTAAAAACCCAATACTCAACGATTTTATTATTATTATTATTATTATTATTATTATTATTATTATTATTATTATTTTTTATTATTATTATATAATTATTATTATTATATTGATCTATCCCACGGATACATTAAATTATATCAGAAAATATACAAATAAAATACAAATTAACTAAAAATTAAATTAGAAATAATAAAAAAAAGGTAAAAATGACAAATACAAACACTAACATCCACATTCCGCACACACAACACACACCAACTCACACACACACACACACACACACACACATCACACACTCACACACGCACACACACACATTTATAAGACACTGTACTTAATACATTAGACTGGCAATCATCGTACTAACTTACCGATCACAGACTGCTATTTTTATGATGTCAAGCAGATGTGCAACATTTTCCTAAACTCGCTGGAAGACATTACACTTTTTCACATAGTTTAATATAAACATTTTCGTTTTGGTTAATAATACTTTTACGTTCCTATTATTCTTTATATTTAATATTTTTGTTTCATATAAGTTCATTTATTTATTTATTTTAGTTTATTTATTTTATTTCACTTTAATTTATAAATAATCTATATAATTTTTTTAAAATTTTTATTTATTTTTGCTTTATTTGTTAAAAAAGTTTTGTTTTAACTAAAATTTATTTCATTTTATGTTTATAACTTAAAAAATTTTGGTTTTTACATACCCTAAAACAGTAAAATCAGTAATCAGTAAATAAATCAAACCCCCCCCTCCTACCCTTCCATGACCTATTGATCAGTTGATCTATTGATTCAAGTCATTTCGAGTATCATCTTTGTATAAACATAAACATAAAAATAAAGTTTTTATAACACTGATTCACCGAATATATGCTAACGAAGCAAAGTTTTCCCATTAATAAAAGCTAACATAACATAACCTGAACTAAGAATAGTATGTACAACAACAAACCTAAGATACCTTAAACACGAATAAACCAGCTAACATCAAACAAAGTTCCACACTTTACACTTTCAACACCTGACATAATCAAAAACGGTAAGCGATGAATTTGGATCTTTTCACAGGCCTACTCATGCCGATGTTATTCCAACATTTAACATCTAATGATACAAAATTTATAATAACATTGTCTAATTATCAACCAGACCTAATTCTGATCAACGAATAATATGCTAACGTAACAAATTTTTTACATTAATAAAGCTAACTAACATAGCATAACATTGAGTGTATATGTACAACCGACAAACCTAAGTTACCTCACGTATAATAATCTGCTAAATTGAGCAAACCATTGAAATATGATAGTTATATAACCCACACTGTATCCAACTTTTTCCAACATACACACAGCTTAAACGCAGTATTATCTAACAAATCCTTAACAAAATGACCATCTATGCAAAGATACAACATCTTGGAACTGTGAATGACAACTAATCTTCAATCAATGACATTTCATTCATCTATACATTAATGTACAACTATGAAAGTAAATCGTAGACATTAGCTAATGTTGCATAAATCCTAATGTCGAAAACTTAAACTGTGATCCACCGATTCTAACACAACATAGCCCGTTAACACAGTAATATCTTACGAAAACTTATCATTTCTCTATCAAATGTTTTAATTTCACATTGTGTCATAGTAATATAATTGTTATTACTAAAGTATGTTGATTTTCTTTAAATTATTCTCCATAAATCTGATTCATTCATTAACTTTCATATAAAATTCTAAAATTAACTTAACTTTACTATTTAATTATTTTTATTACAAAAAGACTAAAAATATTGGGTAGGACCTACCTGCCTACCCTATGTATACGCCCCTGATATATATATATATATATATATAATATATATATATATTATTTATATATATATATATATATATATAATAATATAATATAACTATATATTTATATACATAAATATATATATTATATACAAACATATAAATTAAATATAAGATTATGATTATGGGTGTAGGCAGGATTTCATTTCAAGGTTGGATAAATATAATATATATATATACTATATAATTATATATATATATATATATCTTATATATATATATATATATATATATAATATATTACATATATATATATATATATATATATATATATATGGTCAAGCGGCTCTCCAGAAAGCAACATGCATATAACAAAAAAACTATAACACTTACACGAAGCTACAACAAACGGTCTCTTACACTAGGAGACATTTTGATCAATGAAATAGAAACTAAAAAACGCTTTTGAAAAATTTAAAATTGTTGTTATAAAATGTTGGAAATTCTGTATGACAATGATCAATTTTTTTGAGAAGAACGAAGGAGCTCTAGTGTTCGAGGGAAAGTCAAAGTTGCCAAAAGTCGCACCGTCTTTTTTTTAACTGAAATAATATCCCAGGAGGTACCACAAAGATGCAGAAAAAACAGTAGTCGGGGTTCTCTCGGGACTACCGGGTTACGACGGGGGACGAGTCCCCCCCGTCCCTTGCTCCCGTTCGCTTTAATTTTCTCTTTTAAAATTGGAATATAAAAAAGATTAATTAACCACTCTAATGAATTACATCGGAGTCGAGAGTTTCAGATCAATAACAATAGTTTTGGTATTTTTTCTCGTACTCTCCTTGCAGAAATGGACAGGTTGATGAGAGAGTAACGCTGCAAGGTTGATGATATAAATACGTCTAGTATTTAAAAGTAAAATAATATTTCAATAATAGATATCTACAAAACTAATATTTCTTTTTTTAAAAGTCTTTAATTTCGATGAAATTGCTTTTTGAATCCAAAAATGTTATCTATTTTCCTGTAGATATTATTCTCAAATAATCAACAAAAATATTATTTTCTTTAATTGGCTAAGTTAGATTAACGAGACTTTCCCCCTATTATTTTAAATCCAGAGACAAATGGCTAGAAATAAAACAACAACCATTCTAAAACCCACAATAATATATATATAATATAGATAGAAATACCCTTGAGATATTACGTAATATTAACGATAATCATAAATTAAAAAAAGAAAAGACAATAATATAATATATCTGAAAAAAATCATATACTACCATAAAACTTATCAATTACTAACTATCCATAACGTAAAAGTAAAATCCAGCAATTTTAGAATTACCTGGTTAAAATTATATATATTAGTAAAATTAAAAAAAATAATAAGAAAAACAAAAATATCACATTTATATATATATATAATAATATAAATATATATATATATATAAATAATAATTAAAATAGATAATATCCCGTTCGTCCAATTATCTTTAATATTCTGAAAATTTACAATCATCGTTTTGGCAATCGGAGTATTAACATCCGCACTCTTAGAACTATCAAACACACCAGCTTAGAATTTTCCTATGATTATTCTATAAGCTAATTTTTCAAATTCAACACACTATAAGACAAATGCTTTAATCTATTGTTGTTCTTTGCCTCACAAATCCGGAGTTTCATTCTCCATCTCTAAGACACCTAATATTTTTTTTGCATCCACCACATATTTTTCTTAAGCGGAGAATACTCAATCGCATCTTTTTTTAAGCACAAATCAGCAAAAACACGAAAACGGCCTTATAACACTGTGGATCACGCCCTATAGTTACGTATACTATAATATATTTGATTTGACTATTTTCCAGTTACGAAATCATAATTAACTACTTTTCATACAACGCCGAAATAAAATACTAAAACGTTTAAATAATTATATAATAACTAATAAGCATTACCTTGAAAATTCTTTATTTGAAGAGTAAAACAAACTAATCAGAAAAATACACGCAACCAGCACTGCAGATTCATTGAACGAACGATGTTTAGTGATTGAAAGATGGTCTGATGCTTTATAAATCAATTTTCGATTTTTATGATTTTAATTGAATTTCGTGTTTTTCATATTATCTTCATAACTTTATTAAGTTTTAAAATATGGATCTAAAGTAAGGACTTTAATTGACTTATTTTTGTAAAAGGACTAAAATTTACATTGTTATAAAGTGAAATTAACATCATAATTTACGAATTATATTACCATTTAACATTATTTATATTTCAGTAGTTACCCGACAGTTTGAACGAAAATTTTAAAAGTTCGAGGCTTTAATATCCGAGAAACAACCGATCAAATAGGGATGTTGCGACACAAACATAGAGATGAGTAGTGTATGTTATAATTACTATAAACATTTTCTTGACGCAATTTGATTGGCTATAAGATGTGACAATTATATACAATAGTGAATGGCTCGCAAATTGAATCCCGACCATTTATAAACCGATCAAAATACAAACATGGGGCATGAGTCACTTGTTATTGATCCCCCGCTTTTCAAGCCGCATATAGTGGAATAATTATATATATAAGTATATGATATATATACATAACATATAATATATAATACATATATATTACCCATAAATATATACTATTCTTAATATTATATATATTATACTATAGTATATTCATGTTATACCTACTTATTCTAAATATATATATTTATTATACCTATCTCAGGGGCGGCTCGTCGTACACTCTTATTTACCCGCGTGGTCTGCTATCCTGCAAATTGTCACTACACAACAATTATATATATAATAAATATTACATCCTATATAATATATATATATCTATATATATATATAATATATATGATATATATATATATATATATTATAATATATATATATATATATAATAATAAATATAGCTCAAACACTATTCCAAAATTTTAAATTTTGGCATTTTTGTTGATACTCACTGAAATAAATGAAGTACACACTCGTAACAATCAATTTTTGATTTAAAAAGAAAATCGGCTCGACGTTCTTTAGAGCTCATGGGAACAATCCACTAATAATCATAGCATTTTTAATTATATTTATAAAATTAAAATTTTCTTGATGCCAAATCTGTCACCATGCCAAATACCTCTTATTTTTGCTCTTTAAATGAGAAGAGTTTTCATTTTCTAATAATTTAATCTTCTTTTAAATTCTTTATCATACAAAACCTCTTTATATTGAGTTAATAAAAGCTAAATAAATCCAGAAAATTTAGCTGAAGTGCCTCCAGAGTGTTTAGCATAGGCAGATCAACTTCGCTGAGCGATCTAGCTCCATAAAGCGATAGCTGAGACAGCGAGCGTGTCCTACGTGGTAACAACTAATACGTGTCGCGCCGCGAGATAGTTGTTACATAGTTCTCTTTTATTATATATTAATATATAATTAAAAGAGAAAAAAAAGATACGGCAAAGTGAAGAATAAAAATCAAAATAAAAAAAATGATTAAAACACTTTTTTAAAAGTTTTCTTGAGCTTCCACTAACTGTAAAAAAAAAAATTTGGTAGCCGAAAATAAAAAATTAGTTTCAAATGGATAAAACGAGGATTTTTTTTTCATGTTAGGAATGCAGAAACTGCAAGCAAACGCGCCGATGAACTATGTATATACTATATATATTTATATATATAATATTATTATACCTATATATATAAATAATATATATAATATTATATCTATATATATATCTATACTCCACTAATATATAAAAATAAAAATATAAAAATAGTAATACCTAATATAAATATATATAAATATTATTATTACAAACTGATAAAGCACTTATTCGAAATTTTAAAAAAAAAAAAAAAAAAGGCTTTCTTTTAAAAAAAACTTCATTTTCAAAATAAGCCTGCTTTTAAGTTAAAAGAAATATAAAAAAAAATTAGTTTCTATTACTGCAACTCATTTCAGAATATTTGAAACTAAAATTTTATATACAACAATCAAATTACGAGTTTCAAATATCCCCATAACCAAAGTTTCCTCAACAATCGATAAGTACAAATAATTCAACCAATCAAAGTTCATGCTTTGCACCGAATAAGAATTATAAATAATACTAGCTGTCCCTCAGTACACATTGTATTAATAAAAAAAAAAAAAAAACTAATATAACATTATACATAACAATATGTACTTAATAAATCTCAATAATATCAACCAACAAATATTATTTATTTTATTTTACGATTATTCAGCGTCTTAATTTAAGGCAAAAAGAGTTCTGCACAAATAACTATAACTTAAAGCCTACCCACTAACCACTTAACGCTTAGAGCAAACAACTGAATTGCAAAACACTAATGCCCACAATGTAATCGTTTTTGCAGGGACGATAGAAATTAGACTGTTGAGTCGCTAATTTTATACACTGCATTGTAAGTGCATAATTTGTAAATTTCAGTTATTAGGGGAGGATACACACAATTTTAAGAAAACAAGCGGTTGTTCTTCATATACAACGAACATGTTGTTATGTATTAAGTAACACGTATGACAGCGGTATAATTTTCCTTTCACTAATCTAACATATTAGCTTATCACATCAATCTTTACTCGTTCAAATTTAAGTTGACATGTGTTTTGTAAAGTGGTCCTGTCACAAACATTATTGGTATATAATTGACCATTTGAATAACCTATTCAAAATGACGGCTCCTATTTTTTCATTAAATAATAAATCCTTAGGATTTTTTTTGATAATAAGATACAATTTAATTTCTTTAATATTTTCTATTAAAAAAATTAAAGGTCCAAAATAATAAATAAATTGCACCCTAGCTGCTAGTTTTGTTACAAAATGGTGGTTGCGCAAACCTGCAACCAGTCCACGAGCTGCCCCTGAACACGCAACCTCTCGATTATATATAGACTATAATATATATAACCAAAAAACAAATAATCTCACAAATAATCAACTTATATACCACTTATCGACTACTAACATATATATATATAATACTATATACTGTATGTTAACTCACTCATATTTCAAATAAAATTAAAAAAAAAAAGTATATTACTAAAGCACTATAATAATAAAAAAAAATTATATTAATAATAATATATATAAAATATATATAAATATAAATATAATCAATATTTAATAAATTAAAATAATATATATATAATATAAATATATTTATATATATATTATATATATATATAATAATCAATATTTATAATATTATAATATATATATAAAAAATATATATATAAAATAATATAATATAATATATAATATATAAATTACTTTAATGTATATAATACAAAATCAAAAATAAATGTAATGTTGATAAATACATTAATGTAGTGATACAATGTCAAAACTAAAGTTAATGTTCATGACAACAATTCATACCATACATACATACATCAATACATACACACGAAAGTACACACACATGCAGACGAATATACATAGTAAGAATACATATCACAAATATACAAAAAAAAAATGTTCATTAATATTACTCGTGCCACATATATATACATACATTGAAAAAATCATTCACACAAAAATAGCACATACATACCTAGCATTTAAATATACAAAGAATATCCATAAACACTACTCGTATACATATACATATATTGATACAAACAAACACGAGAATAATCCATACATACAAACAAACACACAAACGTATCACACCATCTGATAAGGTTCTTTGATCCTTTTTTTCTTCCAGGAACGGAACATCCCCCCTATGAAGACCTATTCAATACGACTTTCCATTTGCTAACAGATTCGACTATATATACTATAACATTGAATATACTTAACATGTATATCTAATTAAATCTTATGATTTAAACTTAATCTAATGTTCGTTTACTAATCACTACAAGATTGGGTGGTTGAGGTGCCGCTAAACATACACCGTAACAGAAGGTATCTAAAAATAAACATGAAACGCTAGTCGAATCACAGAAACGCCCCCTTTTAACCCATCCCAAAGAAAACCCAGTGAAAAGGTAATCAACCTAACCAAAAAAATCCAATAACTGAGTGTTAATCAACGAAGACAATGAATAAAGGTTAATTGATTCCTATCAGGTCTGATCTTCGATCTTCATGAGTTTAAACTTAATCAAATTAAGGTCAAAAACCAACGAAGATTCCCCTTGACCCGCAAATCACTGCCATATGCATACTTTTTTCTATCCTCTAGAGCCTCTCGCTTCAACAGTCCTCATCCTATCAGCGAATTACTGTTACTGACTCAATCCACTCTTTATCGGTCTCCCCAGCCTGTCGAATTCTCAGCAACACTCAACCGGTACACATACATCCGCCCTATAACCAAACCGACTACTCCAATTCACACCATCCCTTTTTCACATGACCAAAATGCCCTATTCAAATGCTATCTCTCGTTTATTCTCAGTTAATCTCGATAACGCACGTTCCCTTTTTACTTTACAACACACAAGCCACCTTAAATGGGGACGTTCATATCTCAATTTTCTTATAATATTCTTCTCACCCTAACAGTCCCAAAGATTGCCATACTGAACACTTTATACATTTTTAGATCTATACCTTCGTTATTCCAGCACGATAGATTTCAGTATATTTCACTTCATTAACATGTTTCTGCCAACTATACTACATGAAAAAATCCTGCACACTCAAGACGTAGTCCTTTCACATCCGTCAAGGAATTTAATTGCCACACTATTTCTTTCTGCCAATTTCCAACTTTTCCTACTAACACACTTCTGCATCCAATCCACGTTCCCTTTTTTAACTCCATTCACAGACAACAAAATCAAACCACTATTATCCTTACAATCATTAACTATCTTACGAATACTTGTCTTCAGTTGCTCAAGCCTCACAATCTGAACATGACATCACAAAAAAACTATCGCGGGCTCTCGCTCACTCACTTACTAAGCCTTACTTCTTCATCTATCATTATTATTTATAACAAAACCCCTCTTTAATATATATATAAAATATATAATTAATAATCAACATCTTATATTACATAGCTACATATTCTATACATACCTTATATATATATTGTATATAGTATATATTATATATATTATATATATATATATATATTATATATAACTAGAATATAACTTACTACAGATAATATAATGTCAGCCTCACCAAATAAAGTTAACAATTATCAGCGAAGATCTTATATGGCAGGTGTTAGTGATATATAAGATGATTAGGGTGGTCTGGAAACCTTCTGGAAATGGAATAAAAGATCATGTATGAACGGTAGTGAAGCGTGCTGTTACAGAAAATAAAAATGGTGTACACATAGGTATTGGTTTAGCGAATTAAGTAGAGGAGTAGCTAGTACAGGTGTGTTATGGTCTCTTGGTTATCAATGTTGTATCCTGGATTGGGAGTTATGAAAGATATTCGAGGTGGGGATGGACGAGAAATGGTGGTTAGAAATGATGGAGAATGGAGATGAGTGGAGGGGCCTAACCCCTTTTATTTCTTGCGGAATGATATTGGGTTCTGTGCCTCGGCGAAATCTGAAGAGAGTATTGGAGAGGATTGGTAGAGGAAATTTGGCAGGGTATGTAAAATGAGAGGTTTGAAGTTTGTTAAAGACTGTGAAGCGAGCTGAACAATGTCTGAGATTTAAAGAATATATCTGGGTTCGTTGTCTTGCGATATGATGAGGGGAAGAGGAATGATGCAAGAGTGTATGGAAAGTTGTGATGGCAAGGAAGGTTGCTGATCGCAATTAAATCCGTCTTGGTGAATTGTTAAACGGAACCAGTCTTGAGTCGCTAGGTCTTACATGAGGATCAATTGTTTTACTCTGCTGTTAATTGTAATTACCCAGTAGTGAGCTACTGGTCTAGGAATAAGAAGTTACTGATGCTAACAAGTTCAATGTGTTCAGAATGGACAATCTTAGGGAGCATGCTAGGTGTGAGAGAATTAATAAAATGTGGAATTAACTTATTATAGAGTTGTGTGGTGTGAAGAAAGGGTAAATGAGACAATAAATGAAAGTATCTGGCGTGGTGTTGGTCAGGTGGAAATGATGAATGATAGTCGTGTTTGGTTAGCGTGTATAGTGGGGGAGTGTGTTGGGAAACTGACAGGCTGGGAGGAACCGACCGGCTGGATTGAGTCGGTGAACGTAAAGTCTGAAGGAGAAGAAATGTGAGTTTTGGCAAACGGCGAGAATTTGAAAGGTCATGATACGGAGCAGAATGCGGGGTTTGTTATGGGGCATTTTTTGTGGCCCACCTGGGCCAAGGGATGAACCCTTACCATTGACGATTTACTATAGTGAGGGTCCGTCGCGTCCCACGCAAGCTTATAAGGCGTGGATTTTCCTGTCTGTGACGAGTCTCGCGTAATTAATGTTCCTAAGGGTAGCGGTAGGCTGGGCTTTCTTTTCAACATTTGTCATAATTCTCCCTACTCTTTTTCTTTTCCGCATGCTTGTAGCTCCCTTTATAATCATTGAAGTAACTGAGTAGTATTAAAAGAAAGAAAGAATAATAATATATAATTTATATATATACCATATATATCATATATATACTCCATCATATATATATATATAATATTATTATAATAATATATATATATTATATATATTATACATATAACTATATAATATATATATAATATATAATTATATTATATATATATATATAATATATATTATATATATATATATTATATATATATATATAATATATATATATATATATATAATATTATATATATAATATAATGCGTGTAATATTAAAAGTATTAAATACGAAGAAATGATATCATGAAATCGTGGCTAGAACATAAAAACCCGTATATTTAAATTAAAAATAAAATAAAAATAAACAAGGCGAGCAAAATGTTTTGCTGCTCCATTAATTTGAAAAATTAATTTTTAGTATTTTTTTCACTTCCTGAACGTTATTAAATTAGTGTTGACATTAACATATAGTAAACGCCAGTTTTGCTTCACTCAAGCGCATCCTTAAACCAATTATAATTAATAAAAATCAGACTTAAAATCATCTGATTATTGTTAAATGTAAACACAACCCTATTTTAATTCTCTTTAACAATATTAATATCAAGTACATATAATGTCAGAAGCAAGGGATATAAGTAACAAAAAGTACTTAGAAAAAAAAATTGAGATTGATAGTTATTAAAGGTTTAGAAAAATATAACAGGGTTATTATGAGGATTATGATGTGCATTCTTATGAAGATTATGATGAACATTATGAAGATGATTATTATATAGATTCTTTCGAAGAGTATTGCTTAGATTTCGAAGAGGCGTTTTTTGATCACCAGTATAAGAGTCAAATGAAAGTAAGTGATTTTATCTTTATTTAATGTTTGTGTCAAATAACTTTCAAATTTCATTACAGCGAAGATGTTTGATGTCATTTTTTTACAGTATTGAGAAAATTAAAAATGTAGAGAAGAAACTTCTGGCAGTTATGTAGTAAATGAAAAAAATATCGTCAACTGAAAAATATATACCAGGGAATCTTTCATGGTAACTAATCAGGCAAGTTCTCTAAAAACTATTCACGCAAGAATTTCTTTTTTAATTTAAAGATTTTAGTGCAATTTTCATAAAGGAAGATAGAACAGGCTTTTAATTGGTAGAGTAAAAAGACTTCAAAAATGTTTAAATTACAAATTAAATTTCGTAAAATTTTCAAATTTGGATTTCTTTTGCAGAAGCGGAAAGTCCATGCAACTAAACTACAATGAACTAGAAAATAGTTTGCTATTCCAGTGAGGATTGCATTTTTTAAGATTTACAGTATATCGCGAACTTTAATTAAACTACTCTATTATCTCTCATCTCTCAAGGAAATACGAAGAGTTAAAAGCTGTGTACACTGTTTATTGGTATTATTAGAGAAGGAGTAGTTGGAATTCGAAAGTTTCAAGTTTTAAATTTTAGCTTTAATTTAAATGCTAAACTATTTTAATTTACTGTTTTAATTGGGATCTTACAAGAATTTTATAAACTGTTTTTGAGCATTTTAATTTGCTTGTCGCGAAATGTTTTACTTCGTATTAAAAGTATAAAATTTTTTAATTCAGGATCCTTTTTCTTTATCTAATTACATGCCTAAAAGTTAAAATTAACTTATTGCTTTTAAAGTATTTTGGAACCATTCTCTTGTTAATTACTTGACAAATGTGAAATTATACTCTAAAAATATATCAATTAGAACGTCCTATCATACGTCAGAACATTGAATACTATCAGGAAGAGCCACAAGCTTCGACACAGCAGTTCCGCCTCTACACAAGCTCATATGCCTCATGACTTATCGTTTTGATTCTATCTGACTTACTGCTCTCTAACATCATCCTATTTAGGCTCCTATGGTGAACTACAGCTATAACAAATAACAAATACAGTTCTCCTAGCTTGCTCAACATAACACTGTTCTAATATAAAACTTCCAAAATCTTGGGTTAAGTTATTTATCATCAGTAGACATAGTATCACATTTATCACCTTACTATTACAAAATACTCTATCTCATCTCTAAACTCCGCATGGTTACAATCTAATGAACATATTGTCAACCAGTGATTATTAAGAATAATTCCTAGGAATTTTTCTATTATAATATCATTCATTATCTATTATCTATGTACATCAATTCTCTGGACTATTTCCAGTCACGAGGGAAAACCACAAAACATATATCTTCTAAACTTATACTCTCTTATAATGATAATAATAAGGATGACTGTTCATGTAAAACATGTGTTTGAAATAAACTCACTATTATAGGTTCTATTTGAGGATTTATAACTCCTATCCTGGTGCTTTGTAACTCTGGCAGCGAATAAACGCCTATCTCCGAAGGTCAAAATCATACCCTTTCAATTTCTGACCTTGCACTTCCCTGATAAAATGTGTGCACCTAATACCGTTAGGTCCTAAATTTAGGACCCTATAAGGAAAAGAATTCACTTATCAGTCTCTCACGGAGAGGGATTAAGTCTAATTCAGTCAGTATATCATCCAAAATCAAAAGTCAATGTGGTCCCAGTACTCAGACCAGCAGAAATCATCTCGTATTTCATTATTTATATATAATAATATACATTACATCCATGAAACATTGCTGATTCGGTAAGATCCTTTAAGCAGGATTCACCAACACCAACACCCTTTTCACCCCGCACGACTCACCGCGGCGGCACCACCCATCATCCTTATCTTCTATATGCACCTCTCGTATGCCTGATTCGGTTGATTGCGAATTATATATTTATGCCGTCCCTTTGAACAATTCACCTTATTATATTTATCGTATTTGTAACTCTGACATGGTTATTTATATTATTAGATTCTTTTAGATACCATCCAAACTTCTCTCATTTTATTAATTCTACTTACGTCTATATAGTGCTGTAAGACTTGGAAAAGTTCGTTTTCGTCAACAATCATTATTCTTGACTCTGAGATATTGACAAGTTGTCTGATTTAAGTTTCCCTTACATAAGTTGATATTCATCTATTTTATAGTAATACATCATGTTACAATCTGAGCGAAGATAGATGTAGTAATATTCACTGACAAGGCGCATAATAGATGGATCATAACATCGACTAAAGATTCACTTTTGGATAATATGACATAGACTCATCACAGGCTCAACATTGAGCTACTACACCCTGCAAAAAGCCAGCCAACACCTAAGCACTATCCGCTAATGCGTCCCGCTCGAGCGTCCTCACCGCCCCGCCTACGCGTGCGACTCCAAGCTAGAGCCGCAATATTTTATCCACGTACCAGCCCGCCGCGGGCGCCCGCAGCAGGCGCAATCATATTTTATATATATATTATATTTATTACT
This sequence comes from Trachelipus rathkii, assembly GCA_015478945.1. Taxonomy (NCBI): domain Eukaryota; kingdom Metazoa; phylum Arthropoda; class Malacostraca; order Isopoda; family Trachelipodidae; genus Trachelipus; species Trachelipus rathkii. The sequence goes on from JABUQX010116835.1 coordinate 21,040, forward strand.
TCATATATAGTTACGCTCTATCCGAGCAGCTGAGACATCGTAAATTATATTAATATATATCTCAATGTGGAGCTATATATTATATAAAAATTATAGTATAATTTATTTACTATATTAATATATTATCTATGTAGTTATTATATTCTATAACTTATATAATCATATATAATAGATTTATATATATTAATATATATTTCTATCAGTGCCCTAGTATAGTGTAATATATCTAATGCGTAAATTCAAATTATTCTTCTAATTAATATATCATCATTGATACGTCATTTAAACCACCATATAGTAGTATTACTATAAACACTTATACTTTGTAAGATATATATATATATATATTATATAACATATATAATATAATATATTATATATAATGATTACAAATATCTGAGTCTCTTCCTTCCTGAAATAGCTATAAATATATATATAATATAATATTAATATATAAATAGTATTATATATATATATATAATTCCTATCGTTATATATATTATATATATAATTTATATTTATATATATATATTATATATAATATATTATACTTATTAAATTATTTATTTTGTATAATTCAACTGGGCTATAGGTATATATATCATATACTACTAAAGTAGTGACGGTACAATGATAATTAGTGGTTTAGTGATGTGTAACTGATCCCCCATAATATATAAATATATATTATTATATATAATATATATATTATATAATATATATATATCATATATAATATATAATATAATGAGTGCATATGAAGAGAGACAAATGAGTTCTAGCCATAAAATTACAACCTGTTGAAAGCGGTTTCGTACAACCTTGATGAAGGGGTGGGGTCCAATTTTTGCTGTCGGAAAAATGAGGCGCTGGAAATTTTCACCCATTAAAAATGAGATATAAAATTTTTTAATTATCTAGGCAATTGGTTGATGGGTGCGAAAAGAAAGCCAAGACCGCAGCTTTTTTATTTTGACGTATAAAACGTCGTATAATTACAGAGTAGTGTTTTCTAGTCCCTGTACTCTGTGCTTATTCAATTGTTTTAGTCCGAGTGTTTTATTCCATTTTTTTAAAAACCCGATGTTTCTTTTGTATCATGTCTTTCACATTTGTCGAAATCCCTACAATTTTTTCCGAAATTGACTTCAAACTTGAAAGTATGGCATAGCAAATTGGGTACGCAAATAGAAGCCTAGCAATTTATTTACACATAATGCACGAACGTAGTTTTTAGATTTAGATGCCAAAATTCAAAGCCCACTTTTTTGTTTTTAAAATGAAAAATTACGATAATTTTTTTTCTGCTCATGCGATCTGAATGAAATTTTCAAGAGCATATATGTAGTCGAGGAGATGCACATTTTTTACTGTACTTAGATAATTTCTTTGTTATGCATTAGTTTGGATTTGTTCTTAGAAAAGTCAAATTTTTCACAAAATTAAAATTTTAAAAAAAATTTTCTTTCAAAGTAATATCAAAAAAATTATCGAAGTAGTAATATATGTATTCTGGCCCCGACTATAAAGCTCTGAAAATTATGATGATGATCGGAGAAGTAGAAAAAATAATATATACAATATTTTACTTTCCCCCCCCCCCCCAATTTTTTTTTTTGAAAAGGGAAATATTTAATATTCATTGATCTACTACAGCCGGTAAGACGATTTCCCGTTCGTCAATATTGGTTCCTTTAACTCATTCCGTACCAGAAGTTAAAACCATATGCCGATAATACCTGGAATGAAATGTACTGAATCGCTGAGACGATAACTGCATTATGAGTGGGTAATCTTGGATGAGATATTGAATTTTACTAAATGGTTGAATCCCTACCTGGTACCGCGTGGCAAATAAAATTTTCATATAATTAAACATAATAGAAAAATCCAGTCCAAAAAAACTATAAAAATAAAAACTTTAAAAAAATAAATCTCAACTAAAATTTATTAAAAATAAATGAGAACTTTAAGTGATGCCTTGGCAATGGTCTGCTGATGCATAAGCGGAACAAAGAAGAAAAGCAACAACTATGCTTATCAAATTAAATCTCTGGGAAAGAGATCAATCTAATGAGACGACTCTTTGGCTTATTTCCCGCGGGCTGGCTTTTATGTGATCAGTTATTTGGAATTTTTGATCTGCGTCTCCCCAATATTTTTATGGTACAGAAGCTTCTTCAAGTTTTTTTGTATCTTTTATCAATCTATGGCACATTACAAGTTTTGATTTTATCCTTCAAAGAGGGATCCCTCAACATCCGGTTGAAGATGCAAGCATACAAAGGCTTAAATAGATGCTACCAAAGGCATATTTTGGGTAATTTCCTTCTCACGCCGAATTCCTCATCCCGAGCAGCGACCGCCAGGATAGACTGAATCGTCCAAGCAGATGAAGACGCCACGGAAAAATCGTTAAGAAAGCAACAAAGTTAAAAGCTCCCGTTTTGAAGGTAAGACTTATTTGGCCAGGGTCAGATTTTTTTTTTTATTCATTGAACCTCCATATCCATTTTGCTTCCTCTTCTGCAGTTTCAATATTTTCTGCTATTCTCATATTAGTGTTTCTTCTTTATTTGCTTTATTTTATCCTAATATTTAGCTTTGAAAGCAGTAGCTTCCATTTTCAGAGGCTCGCAATATTTTTATGTATCTTTAAGTTTTATTGTTTTTACTGTTGATTAAGGATGTAAGATTACTTTTAAGTAACAGATTTCAATTTTAAGTTAATTCGAATTTATTTAAGTGAAATGGTGTTACGTTTGCCAATATTGGGTATAATTACATAAATTCCCTAGACGGCCAAAAGAAATCACTATAAACTGTTCTTAATTACAAAAGCGGTTACTATTTGACTCTTAGGTTTTGTAATCAAATTTAAGTAATTAAATCTGCGTATTGAGGAAATTTTCTTCTTCACTTTCTATTCAAAAATTAAAATAACAAATCAATTTACTCTCTTAACTAAGTTTTTTAAAGTGATAGAATTACTACACCATTAAAAAGCAAGTTATCTTATCGACGATGCAAGGGTATCTTATAAGTTCGAAAGAGCAACCAAAAAAAATTCTTTTGGAAACAACAAGATTCAAGGTAAGGCTAATTTTAGATTCACAATTGTAACTTATATATTCACTTTTTAACCTTTATTACCTCTCCCCAGAGGCCAAGTTTAAAACTAAAAAATTATAATTAATTTAAAAATTAAAATCTTCTATTTTATTCTTAAAAATTTTATATAATGAATGGTGCCTCCTGTGAAGTAAAGGTTTGGTACTGGAGTTTAAGATTGAGTTCTTTAATAATTCAAAGTTCCTTAAAATGTCAAAACTCTTTCGTCAAAGTTAAAGTTTTAATCTTAAAAAATTGGAAGTAAATATTTGGAGTTACTGTGTCATATTTCCGGATAGGTTAGCTTTTGATATTCAACTAGTTAAACTAAGGGGTAAAATTCTCCGACTATAAGATTTGGCGACGCAAAGACTACAAACTTTATTTATTTATTGATGTTAAGGCAATGCCACGACCATGTATAAATAAATAAATAAATTTAAAGGTAAAAACCTACAGTGGAGGTTTGTGTTAATTTAGAATAAGTAATATATTAACAAGCATTAAAGTTTTTTTCTACCTGTGTATTTTGCGCTTTAAGAAAGTTTAAAAAATTATTTTGGATAAAAACATATAAAGGTATGATTTCATTCGTAATCAATTTTAAAGTGTTGCATTTTTATTTGGGCCTACTCTTTTAAGGCGTACAGCCTTAGCTTTATCCCCAATGCTAAGTGCTTTATTTTGGGCGCCAAATATGATTTATTATAACTAAATGAACTATTAGGTAAATTCTTAAAATTTTTGAGCCTAACTATATGTGAGTTCCATAGGCCTACCTTAACGGCTTAAATAGTCGAACTTTCCCAGATTCTGGTTGGGTTCAAGTTTTAGAATTTAGAAACCTGGGAAATGATAGCCTATAACTAAAAATGTAGGCGTAATTAAGGTGCCATACAGCTTTAATTCAATAACCCCGGTGAATTGCCTCTTTTTAGTATAGGGTTAACGGATTTTTTTGTAGACTTAATGGGGGACAGTAATTGGCAGGGGTTACCTAAACTTTTTGGGGGTAGTATCATCATTCTAGCTGCAATTTTAGGTTTTAATTAGATGCCTCTAGACAGAATTTCTGCTGCTTTTCGAATGGTTTAATGTATTTTTTAAAAAATTAAAATATTTTATTCATGTAACATAGGGGCACCACTGGTGAAGCAGGAGATGGAAAGTCATAAATGAAAAATCAATGATAGACCTTTTATTATTCACATTGCTCTGATCTAAGCATGGTTAAAATACTTTCGGACATGCCAATAACATAAATCGAAGAAGATTTACATTTTTTATTATATTAATTTTTGTATATACACAGTAGATTTTGCCGCTGTGCCAAAATGGGAAAAATTCAAATTTTTCAAAAAAATTTTCCCTCTATATGCAGTTTGTAATATTCCTTGGGTATATCAAAAATATCTAAACAAAAAATGTCTATCTACCCAAATTATACATGCTCTGAAAATTTTGTAATGATTGGATGAATAATAAAAAAGTTTTCAATGTTTTTTTTAGTAAAAAAAATATAGGCTATATAGCTAATTGGTGACATGTAACTTTTTTAATATTTACCCGATTACAATGAAACTTTCACAGCTTGTGCAACTCTACAAATCACACATTTTAATTAGATTAATATTTCATATTCCCAACGGTTTTGCCACTAATCACAAGAAACCTTTGTAAACTTCTTGCCTTTATTATACAAAAAGGTGGGATGGTTTTACAAACCATGTAGTTTTACTAAATTTTGGGATGTAGCACACCACAAAGGTCGCGCCGAGAAACGTAAATAAAAGTAGAATTGCCACTCTGAACTCTTAAGTACTAATTGGTACTTACGAAATATTTAACTTATATGATTATCTTTAATTACTTAAGAAAATTAATTCTCCTTCTCCGCTCTTCAGTACCTGGTCAGGTAGAGCCTCCTCTCTGATAAATTGAACAGGATTCTAAATAATCTTCAGAAATCAGCAATAGTTAATTTTCCTGTACCCAACACTTTAAATTCCCATAATAATTTTACTGTCTAGTAATTAAACTTAATTCAGTCCATTAAACTTATATGATTACTGAAACAAAACAAATAAATAATTATTCCATTATAAAAAGAAAACCACAATTGTTATCAGAACTTAGTCCATGTATACACTAGCTAAGAAAACTACGAAATGCGACGTTAATATTCCATTAATATTACATTGCTATTCTTCTTTCGCATCTTCCTCTTCATACTCTTCCAGACTTTCCATTCAAACTGAAAATAAACAAAAAAATAAAAAAATTTTTTTTATAAAATTATAAAAAAAAAAAAAAAAAAAAAAAAAAATAAAAAAAAAAAAAAAAAAAAAAAAAAAAAAAAATTATTGATGTAATGCTATGTTTTTAGATTATATAAAACATCTGTGTATTGCGAATGTTTCAGTGAAGTCTGTGTTTGCAGAATTTATCGTCCTTAATCCTTTTAACCCTTTGATACTCTTGATGCATTTTTATCTCATGAAGATAATAGACCGATTTTGACCCTTAATATATACGATTTTTAAGGGTTTTTTGGGCATTTTTCTTAATTCACCAGACTTCGAATTAAAGAAAGAGATCGAAAAAAGTTGAAATAATATTACAGTCTATTAGGTTTTAATTAGCTGTGCGAAAGTGGATGCTTGTTTTGAAAATCCTTGCAAAAATGTTCGCAACCCCTTGCAATCTTTGGCAATTTGTGAAAAAATAAAATTAAAAATAGATTAAATGTGTCGTTTTATATTTGATAAAATACTTTTATATGTCTTATAATGGTGTAATTAATGATTTGTTAAAAAAAAAAGTGAAATAACTTATATTTTTGCATACTAGAGCCTCGTAATATCTATGAGATACCATGCGAACTCATTCGGGAAAGCCTACGTATTGTTTGTTTTTTTGTTTTTTTTGTTTTTTTAAAACTTTTATAATGTTATTAATTAGTTAATTTTTCTTCAAAATAATATATATATAAGTGCCCTGTATAATAACTTATTTATAAATTTTTACCATACTCAGTGGAAATTATACCACTTATTCGATTTGGTGATGCATTTGGGTCTCTTACGGCAAGGGTATCGTCATATATTATATAATATATATATATATAATATATTATATATATATACATAATTATATATATATAGATATAATTATATATACTATATATAATATATCATTATTATATATATATTAATATATATAATATATATATAATATACCTATATATATTATTATATATATTATATATAGGTAGAAATATATATATACGGTAATATATATAATATATATATATATATATATATAAGATATATATATATTATATATATAAGTAACACCCTATATATACAAAATATATTTATATATCTATTATATATATATAATTATATATATATATATATTAGGTAGTTTTAGTGGTAATAATATAATATATAATATAACCTATATTATATAATCATATATTAGTATATATATATATATACTATATATAGTATATAATATATTATACAATATATATATATATATATATGACTATTTCTCAATACTGGAACTATAAGGAATTTATGACAATTGGTTCGCCTCCCTGCCTTTGATAACTGCTTTGGAGGAAAGAGGAATGCTATGTTTGTTAACGATTAGACCAAATCGACTGAATTTTGAAGGCAGAGAGGAAGATAAAGTCGGAAGGTAGAGGAAACTACGGTACTTGTGTCGAACAAAGGACAGACAAGAATGGCAGTGAAGTGGTTGGACAATAAGCGTTGTTTTCATAGTTTCAAAATTATGCGGGGGTGGTCCTAGTAGAGTAAATGCCGTCGATGGGACTCTAAAGTTAGTATATCTTCAGCATATGTTCTTGAACTAACAAAGGATATTCCTGCAACACTAGAAGCTATAAGGGTATTTAATGACAATTGGTTTCGCCTCCCCTACCTTTGAATACCTACGCTTTGGAGGAAAGGATGCTATGTTGTCGACAATAGACCCATCAACTGTTTTTGAAAGGCAGACAAGAGCTATAAGTCGGAAAGGTAGAGGAACTAACGATACTTGTGTCGAACAAGACAGATAGCATCATCGCAGTAAAGGGGTTGGACAATAAATCTGTAAATGTTGTTTCAAATTATGCGGGTGGTAAATCCTGTCGATGGGAGGCTAAAGGAAATAAATATATCGAAATTTGCACTGCCATTACCATGCCACCAATGAGTAAGACGAAATAAATAATAATGGGGGGCCGGTCGATTTTGTCTGACATAATAAATTGAATTGGTACAGAACAGATTTTAAATCAAAGAAGTTGGGTAAGTTACGATTTTTTTTTCCTGCTGGAACTTGAGAAGTAGTAAAACGCCTGGCCTGTTATCCGCCGTTACAACCTTCAATAAGTGGTAAGCTCTACCAAGTTATGCCAATTTCAAGGGCGACATAGCATCTGGGCTGAATATGTGCCGGAACTAATAAAGAGGAAGATCTTCAAATGTCCAACCAAATTCCGAAAAAAGGAAGCCGCTGGTTGTTGTTCGCCCTGCAGTCTGTAAGGCTTGATGAGGGTAAACCTTTTACAAGATTGGGGTCAAGAGAGGAACCGCTGTAAAGCATGTGGCTAAAATAAAAAACTATGAACAAAATGCATAAACTGCGACGTATATTTGTGTTTTAAAAGGGAGAGAAACTGTTTTATTGTGTGCTACAGGAAGCTTTTAGATATAATGGAATGAGATCACATGGCCGTCCGCTTTGTAAAGTTCCCTCCATTCCCGCTTATCCGTGTCGTAACTCCAATGATCGCTCCACAGCGGTACATATGTTAATTATTTTATTATATATATATATAAATATATATATATAATGAGGATATATATAATATATATTATAGGTATATATATATATATATATATAAAGTATAATAATAATAATAGGTGGATATATATTTAATTACTAAAAGTCTAAATTTGAATAAAAAGGAATTGCAGTTTTTTTGTATGACGAATCTTAGCGGGCGCCGGTGAGATATGCATTTTTGCATCACCCATATTTTTGAGGCCATATGGCATCAACAAAAAAAAAAAAACAAAAAAAATCAAAACGCCTTATTAGGGGGTCTAATGAAGATATTAAAAACCAAAAATTTTTTTATTTTACTATAAGCGGATATCCTCACCTCGGCATCCAAAGGGTTAATAATAGCTTGATTCATGACATTTTGTGATAAAGTGTACTCAAAATCCTACCAAACATTTTCAAATGTCACTGGAAATAAAAAATTGTAGAGCTTGCTTTTCTCTTTCGAATGGAGAGTATGTTTATCCCAAGTAAAATTAAAAATTTATTTTTCCCTGTTCCATCCCCTTAGGTTCAATTTTAAAGGCCTATGGATTATAGGCTTAGGTTGATTTTTACAACTGTGAAAAGTGGAGCTTTAGATATCAAATAGCTTTAGACATGAGAGGGGTTTAAGTGAACTTTTCTGGCCCTCTGGGTGGTCTGAAGAATTACAAAATGTAAATAAAGTTATAAAAGGGGGTGGTGAAAGGTCTGCTCTCACTAAAACATTTAATAAATTAGCTCCAGCCATTAATACTTTATTCAATGAGGATAAAATATAAATTGTTGTTTAATATTAAAAAAGTTAAAAAAAAGACGAGAGACATATCTTCAAAATCAGAGTATCACAAATTCTTTTGTTGCCTGTGAAGAATTTACAAAGAAAGACTCTAGACTAACAATCTCAGATCTCTGGTGGTGTGATTTCTGGTAGCAATGCTAAAAGTATTCTAATAGTAAAAAGTACAACATCTTTCTCAAAAGTACTTCCACTTCAAATACTAGTCATAAAGCTCACAAAGCTAAGGTTTATACAATATATTCAGAATTAAAGATCTTGCCACATTTGAAGACAATGCTTCTTCAATTCTAAAAATTTTAGAGATATCTTCTCATTAGAAAATTTGAAAAATTTAGGATTGTCAAATCAAGAAAGATTTACTTATTTAAAACAATATTTAAAAAATAATCATAAATTTCAAAAATAAATTGCCATACAATGTAGTCAGATACAGCCTATGATGAAGCTTGGGAGTAATTAGAAGATCTCTCTCACCCGCATGATCCAGGTCAAATTTAAATTTTTCATTAATCAAAAAAAGTTAACTGTAAAAAAGTTCTATATAAACCGATACTTTTAATAGTTTAATTAAAATGATTTTCAAGCTAATATGTAATGCCAATCTTAATGGCTAGTTATGATAAAGTCTTTAACTAGCCTATAACCTTTATTCCATTATAAGTGCTAATTTAATGCTTTAGAATACAGTTAGAATTGATTTTGAAGCACATGTGACTTATAAATTGGTTATCAACCCTTTGATGATTTTAGAAAAATGTAGTTACTGAGGCTACTAAATCATTAAATGTATGGTTTTAAATTAAAACCCTTTAAAACTAATTTATTACAGCCAATCATTAATTAATGTTTTGTAACCCAGGTAAATGTAAAGTTAAAATCTCAATTCAGAGAACTGGAGGCAGGCTTCAGCCGTAAAAATTTTTTTTATGAGGAGTAAAATCTAAACTTCAAGTGGCTTACGATCCCTTGCTACTATTCAAATGACACGTAAATTCGTGTTTCTTAAAATAGTCATAAACTATTTCTTTTAAGTTGTTCTAAAATACAATCCGAACAAAGAAAAATGGGAACGTATAAAAGAATTTGGTTTTTGTAAAAGATGTACCAGTAAAAATCATGATGAAAACAGTTGTGCAATATCTATTGATCCTTGTAAAAATTGTGTTAAAGAAATCATTTATAATTTTTTTGTTTAAAACAACTCGCAGAAGATAAAGGTAAAATTAAAGATCCCAAATTAAAAGATAACAGTTAAGGTAATAATAAAACAAGTCTAGGGTGTAATATTACTTCTATTGGAGGTAATTTAATTCTTCCATCATTAAATTTGCTTATTGTAGCAAATTTTGGTGTTGAAAAAAAGGTGAGAGGACTTATAGACTCTGAGAGTCAGGACAATAACATTGTTAAGGATACAGTAGAGTCTCTGGGTATTTCCATTTTCCACTAAGGTCATTGAGGAAACTTTAACAATTAGTGGTTTTAATGCTCAATCTTCAGAGCCAAGTTTTGAAATTGGCAAAATTTTTTTATTAAAGTTGTTGAATATCCCATTTAAAGCTCTAGTTCTAGACAAAATCCCCAGTAAATTTTAAAATTAAAGAAGTGTCAAAACTAGTTACTTCCCTTGAACTTAATGGTTTTAAATTAGCAGAGAATTATGATTCTGAAGTAGTAACTGATTTTAAAGTAATTTTAGGAGCCCCTGGTATTAAAGAACTAAATTTAGAAATTATTAGAATTAATAATGCTATGGCTTACAAATCTAGGTACGGTGTCACTTTGCAAGGTATTCCCTCAGATTATCATTTCAAATATGAAACAACTTTAAATTTAATTACAGAATCTTGTGCAGCTACTATCAGTGAATTTTAAAAATATTAAAGGACCAATGACATTGTCATTTATTATACCCAACATTTTAGTTTCGTTTTTCACTCAAGTCAAGAAAAGGTTTTGGTTTTGCATTTGAGATATTTTCACACAAAGTAAATTTGACTCTGAGATTATTTTAATGGATATTCAAGAGTGGATATCAAATTAAGGATGATTCCATAGAAAGTTTCAGAATGGATTTCAGAAATAATGGTCAAAGTTTTGAACAGGATTCATTGTTGGAATTATGAAACCTATGTTAAAGGGATTTATTATTATTATTATTATTATTATTATTATTATTATTATTATTATTATTATTATTATTATTATTATTATTATCTACCTCCTTTCCCCCAAATTATGGGTGGGATGCATAACAAGATGCTTAAAAAAAAGTAGTACAAGAATATGACGCATATTGAAAAGAAACCGTCCCCCTTACTTGCGACAAACCTCCACTGTGGTATCTCAATCAGTGTGGGGTTTTATCCCCCTGGGAACAGGCACAACCAATAACCCCTCACACAAACCTCTGCCATTCACTCTAGTTATTCATCTTTCCTTCCAAACCATTACCCCTCCTTTCCAGACATTCCTTTACTGACTCATCCCACTTTTTCTTCAGTCTCGGGGCTCAAAGCTGGTCGAATTATCACTGTACATCCCCTTAACCAAAATATTGTCATCCATCCTTTCCAAATGACAAATCATCTTCAATGTACTAATGATATGTTTAGTTCTGAAATCATTTAAGCTTTTTTTCACACCACATCAGACTCCCTAGGTGATTCATGGCCTCATTTTAATCAATTCTCACTCCCAACATGCCCTAATGATTGTTCATCTGAACACATTGTACCTTAGATCTATACCTCTTATTTCCAGACCATAGTTTCACTACTATGCATTATCACAGGTAACAATAAACCTCTAGTGCCTCAACTTAGTCCTCTTATATTCCACCAGGATTAATGGCATCAAACCACTTCCAACCATTCACAAGCTTTCCCTACTATACTCTGCACTCATCCTGTTCCCTTTTCCAAATCCACAAGAATATCTTAAATATTTTTTAGCTCAGACACTTGTTCCAGCTTGCTCACCATCTCTAACATAACTTCACACCACTGACTCTCCTCACTCCTACCATAACCTTACTGCTTATCCTAATTGTTACTTCCAAACCCCCTCCTTTTTATACACCCTGCCAAACCCCTCTCAAAAATCTCCTCAAACTTTCTTTAGATTCGCCACACAAGAATCAAATCAATCTGCATCGCAATAATTAAGGGCACCCTCTACTCTCTTCCATTCTCCATTTTTCTAACACCTTCCCCTGCCACCTCCTACTTCTAATTTATTTCATGAACCCCATTTCAGAATACAAAATTGAAATAACCAAGGATGAACATAACACATCCCTGCCTCACTCTGCTCTTAATATTAGAACCAATCACTTTCGAACTCCATTTATTCTTACATGCCCTTCACTATCGTCATAACAACTTTTGATTCTTTTTCAGAAGCTTACCACAACACCATATTTCACTAACACCTGTGAACGAGCTCCCTATTAATTTTTTGTAAAAAAAATAAATAACTTTTGAAAGTCCTAAAAGTAGTTTATTCTATCATTTTCTCAATCATTTTGTTTTCAATGTATAAAATTTGATCCCACATATCTTCTAATCCACTTCTAAATGCCATTGTTTTCACTAGCAGTCCCTTCAGTCACCCCCGTGACTCACTCTTCATCCCAATGCTTTCCCTTATAACTAATTCCCCTATAGTTCCCACAGTTTTCCCTCATCTCTCTTACCCTTATATAAGGGTACTGATTTCTGCTCTCCTACAATCCTTCGAAGTATTACCCTCCATAAACCTCTTTGTTAGACACT
>JABUQX010116836.1:0-15000 GCA_015478945.1 Trachelipus rathkii
TGGTGGTTAGCTTTCCCTCCTAATATTTTCTTTATATTGTTTAAACTCTTTTTGGGTTAATTTTAAAATTTTTTCCGAGTTAAAACTGGGGATTAAAACGCCACATGATTCCTTGGGTACAAAGGGCGTAACTCACACCTTATAGTCTTGTTTCCACTGCGAGAGGTAGGGAGGTAGGTTCAGCAGTTGTTGTTTGTGATGACGCTGTGCCAACAATGAGTCCATTTTGCAACGTGCCCCTTCCTGTGCACTTTGGTAGCCATTTAAGGAATGTGAAATGTAGTTAGCAAAGGAGTCATCTCTTTCTAAATCCTGGAAGGTGATCGATCGACGGTTAGAACGACCTCTGTAGCCAGGAGAGCGACTCTGTCCAACCATTATCATTACGAGACCTCCGTAGATCTAATTGATTTACTTGATATGTGAGGGCCTCCAAATTCTGGTAACATCTTAATCTAGGTCGATTGTTTATTTGAGCAAATCATTGTGTTGACAAGTGTGGTGCTTCTTTCCTGGTTGGGATCCCTCTGTCCCCTGGTAGGGGATGAATGGATCACAGCTTGTGTACCGAATAACTTGGAATAGGATTTTGAACTTGATGAGTTTGGGATTCATGAAACCACGAACACGCTGCTTCGGCCATATCGAATACGCATCACATTTAATACGTTAATTAAATGGTCAGATCCTCAGGTAGAACACGAAGAAACATTCTGTTTCATAGAGGTTTTTCAATTTTGATGGAAAAGCACTTGATAACTGCGGATTCTAATAATGTGTTTTAATATTCTTTAAGGATATGCGGTGGGCGTTTCAACACAGGTTTTAAGCTCCTGCCCGAGAGATAAATTTCAGTTTCTCTTTTATCCGATGGAGGGCATAGGTTCTCAGTTACAAAGGAGATACCAAGTTCCTTCTGCATATGTTGGTCGTTGATTAGGATACGCTTATTTCTATGTGGACAGTTATATAGGCGAAGGTAAGAGAGGACCGAGAAGGTGTAGAACTTTTTCAAGTATTATCAGTAACAAAAGATAGGCTAAATGAATTCTCACACTCACTATCCTAAGCCATTTTCCAACATCCCTTGTTTCCAAACCTCAAGGAATATCTCTGCACAGAGAGTACATTTTCCTAGTTCTTCGATGTGGTCGGTGATGAGGAATGCTAAGAAACGTCGACTCTCAAGGTGCTCGACATAGACTTTTTAGGAGAATTGTAGATCAGTCTCAGTTCATCCTATATTTACGATTTTTCATTATCATCCCAGTCATTTTTCATTTTTTCAAACATCTATCATGATTTGATATGAAATTCGCATTGAACCGGTGGATTTAAGTTTAAATTTTGTGGCACCAGACTGGCTTTTATCGAGATGCATCGTTGTACATTCACACAAAATAAGTTTTTTTTTTTTTTTTTTTTTTCTTTTTTTTTTTTTTTTTTTTTTTTTACACGTCCTTTAATTGTAGCATTTCAACTTATAACTTTATTCTCACTGTTTTATTAGTTATTGTTGTAGTAAAAGCACTTCGACACTTTTAACTACACATTACCCCATGCTTCAACGAGTGCAATCTATATTGTAAGATGTGTTAAAGCAAACATAAGATTATTAAAAACATTTAGACACTAAATAAAAAGCTGAAATTATAATAATAGATGCATAGCTTACTTACAGTTTTCCCCATAGTTTGAGCAGAAGTAAATGTAATTTGATAGCTTAGGGCTCTATAGGAATATAAAGCCCTTTTTTGTTACTTAAAGTATCGAAGTTTTTCTTTATTAATTTGTTAGATAGATTTTTTTTTCTTTCTAGACGGTTCTTAGGTTTATGAGAGTGCCGACTAAGACCTATAGTGTCTTTTTATTTTTGATTGTTGAGCCGGATATACGTGTGTGCGGTAGTGGATGGATAAGTGTGGCCGTAAGGATTAGATACTGCGCTGAGAGTTTTTCTCAAAAGTTTTGTCTTCGACTGAAAAATTTTTTACATTTTAATTATGTATGAGCCAGGACTTTACCTCAAATTCAAATTTCGTAAATAATTATATTACTTTTCTTTATTGTTAATCTTTTCGTTTAGTAAAAGGTATTTTCACTCGTGGATACAACAACAGATTCGATTGTCTTCAGTCTAGATGTGGGTACTGAAGAGCCTTACCAACGAAAAAAGATTCATAGGGATTTTCATTGCACTTAAACTTTTTTACTAAGTTATTTTTCTTCTTATTTTTAGTACTTCACAGCGATAACAAAATAAGTTATTTAGGTTCGTGGTAATAGTCGTTTTTAGTTTAGATTACTAAATAATTAGTGTAGCATTAGTGTTATAAATAATGGCAGATGTGTGCGTTTAGTGATTTGGTTTCTAATCTACTGCTTATTACGCCTCATCGTATTTAATTAATAAGCACCAAAACAGCATTGTACATTGGGTATGTGTTTTTTAGAGGGCAGATTTGCGCACCTGTTAACATAACTTTACATTATGGCGTTTCTCTCGCCCTACTAGTATTCGTTTTAGATACGAAAGTATTCACTCAAATATATCAAAATTATTTAAAAAACAGAATCAGTCTAATATTCAATTATGTTGCATTATATATATATATTTATATATTATATATAGTATATAATTTTTTATATATTATATATATTTATATATATATATTTATATAATTATATATATATTATTATATATATATATATTTTATAATATATTTTAAGCTATATATATATATAATAATCTATTAGAGGGGAGTACAGGAACTGAAATTTCTCAGTTCGGTTCGGAAATGGAAACTTTTAGCCGGAACCCAAAAGAATTCGCGGCCGGAAATTTCCTTATATGAGCTTTCCTTAACGTATTAGAGAAATATAAAAACATCTATATAATTTTTCAACTATAGTTGTGATATATCTCTGTATTATATAATATTATATGATTATATGATGATAATTACTATATAATATGATAAGAAGAATATACTTAGGGGATAAGTTAAGAATAGTTATTACTTTTACGTAATAATTACTATATACTAGTAGTATTATATATTATATATTATTTATGATAATATAAATCTAGTTATATTATATAGATAGCTATATAAATAATGATGATATTATATTAACCAAGGCTACTAGTATATATATAGTAGGTTAGTAGTCTTATATTTAATCTAAATATATATATAACTATTAAACTATATATATGATTATATAATTATAATCAAAGCTTTAGCCTGGATATTTAAATGAAAGCCTAGATTGAATGATACATCACTATTATATTATATGAATATATATATATATTATTATTATAGATATACTCTATTATTATATACCATATATCTATATATATATATTTATATATATATATTATATATATATATATATTATATATTATATATATTATATATTTATATATATATTATATATAATATATATATTATGTTATAATAAATTATTATTATATATATATTAATATAATATAATATATTATATATATATATATATGTATATATATTATATAATATTATATATAATATATATATGTATATATAGGTACTATAATTACTAGATATAGTATTGAGTGCCAAGTATGATATGTATATACTATATATTTATATATAAAGTTCTATTATTAGTTATTATTAATATTACTTATTAATAATGAGTGAAAGTACTATATATACTATTTATATATATTTATATATATAATATATAATTTATATATATATTATATAGTATATTATATATATAGTTATATATATTATATATAGCATATATATATAAATATAGTTTATATTTATAGTATATATTTATGTAATAATTTATTTATATATATATATATATATAGTATTGTTTAGTACTTATATTATATATATATATTGATACATATATTTATTAGGTATTATGGCTTATGGAAATATTATATTATACTTTATTATATATTATAGTAATCTCAATGATAATATATATACCTGATATTATATAATTATGACTGAAATGTTATGGGTAAAATGTTTCGCCTTATTTCCGCGCGGAGCATGCCGGAGCTCAATACCTTTCATATATGAAATATGTGTTCACTGATCGCCCGCTGCTTTTGGCCTGCTGATAGTTTCGCGAATATATTTGTGAGTATTTAATAAAACGATATTATTCATGATTTAATATACAATTGATGCCTTATATAAAACGTTCCATGACTCGCTGCAATTTGAACTTGACTTGTGTCGTGAGTCTTGTCGAGGATCATGGTTGAGCGAGTCTCGTAGCATGAGTTTCTAATTCAATTTGAGTTCATAATAAATTCTTGAGTTCATAAATAATTTTGTAGTTGGATGTATCTGTGGTAGGTTTTCGTGGTGTGAAGACGTGCTTGAATGTTGTGCTTTTCTACCGTCGAAGATAATGTGTAATACTTTTATTTATGTGTGTATGGTAATTTACTTAGTGTTCAAATGACAGTCTGTATCTTGTCAAAAACTTTTTTTTTATTTATTTAGAATTTTATTTAAATCTACTATACTTTGATACCATTTATTCCGTGTTTAAAGTAATTTTTTCTTTATCTCTCTCGCCTGGTGAATCCAGTCTTTTTACTTTTTTCTTTATCCTTTTTTATTGTATTTTTAAGTTGCTTTGGCTAAGAAGTTTTATCTGGTAATAACTGTGGTTTATAATTCGTCTTTCATTCTAGTTCTTTAAAACTATTGACTTTTTTTATTTTGGTACTTTAACTTTTAAATTTAGAAATTATAAAGTTAAATCATATTTTAATTTACTTTTTATTTTTATTCGCGAATGTTATAGGGGTGTAAAAGAGCGTTAGTGTTTTAACTTTATGAATTTTTCGATTACTTTTACATGATTATTTTTAATACAATTTTAGCTTTTTAGCATTTACGGTCTTAGATTTAAGTGTTTTTAGCTCGTGTGAATAATTTTAAACGCCTGATTTCCGTTTGTCTGTTTTATTTTATTTTTGTTTTGTCGATTTTGTTTTGTGTTTTTGTATGTGCCATGCAAAGATTGTGAGATTTGCACGGCGCGGGCTTACATATTCTCGACTCTTGCTAATCGTGGCTTCAATCTAACTCTGCATCCGTGCGATCTACCTCTCTAATCTAAATTCCCTAACTTTTTTCCTGTTCTTAGACGCCAGATGGGCTTGTATTTCATCCATATACTCGTTTATTTAGTCCCAACTATATACTTATTCAATAAATTTCCGTCAAAGGGGTGAGTAATGCGCTAGTGTTTAACATAAATCACTCGTCCGTAACATCGTCTCGTGAGAATCTCGAATCTCTCTAGACATTCGATGTTCTGTGCTTAAAAATTTTTTCTTCTTTACTACTAGTTTCGTGCTCTGCTACTGTTTCCTAAAAGAACAGATCTTCACGCCTTTTTTTGAATACCTTAACTACTTCTCACGAGATCGTTATATCTTCTCATCCAAATCTGAGGTCCTCTATTAGGGGATTTCAAAGTGTACACACAACACTGACTGGTTGGGTTCCTCTCATACTGATATAGGTGGAGGAGGCCGATCATTTAGCATTCTCAACGATCTGAGCAACTAATCAAAGAACCACACCATTCCGTGTCCAAACCAATTCTTGGAACACACTTGGACCTAGTGTTTTCACCACTAGTAGTCCTCACTATAAATACACCTCTTCGCTCCTATTGGTAATCTGACCACAACCTTATATCTCTTTATTTATACTTTCTCTCCAATCAGCTCATCCTGCCCTAAATGCTACGCGTTTTTCTCTGCACTTTGATCGGTGCCGATGGGGGGCCTTGCGTGCTGTCTAGCTACACTATACATTGGAGTGACTTGCTGTTGTCCCCTTGTGACGCTTCAACTTCTGCCGATAAGGTGGCAGCTGTAATCGTTGAATGGGATGAGTAGGTTTATTCCTTCTTCGATAAATCTTTCTCTCCTCAGTAATCCATGGTTCGATCGTGCTTCTTCTCTGGCCATCCAGGCTAGAGACGAGTGCGTATCCGTAGTGGAAAAATTCTCGTTCTCACTATCATTCTTGCTATATTTTTCATTCGCTAGAAAATCGTTTGCAAGGGATCTGTCTTCGACGAGCAAAGCGGGGCTTTCATCAAACGAAAGTGCGCTAACACCCTTAGTTCTCCTACTTGAAATCCTTTCTGCCTCTGCAAAACATCTCTAACAACTTCTGTTAAATCTGTCTTCCTCCCTCTATTCGCTCTGATGGTTATGTTGCTAATTTTTCCACTGAAAGCCAATCTCTTCGGCGCTCCTATGTTTCTCTAACGTCACCTTGTGACGATTCTGGCTTTTTCCTCTCTCCTCTTGCTTCTCCTCTCAGGTGTCTAATGCCTTTGCCTGTGATTACAATTGAATCGGGTGCATGGGCTCTGAAATCTGAAACGTTAGAAGTGCGGGTGGACCGGATGGGCATTCCTCCCGAGTTTTGTAGAAGTGTGCTTCCGTGCCCCGCCCTCGTTCACTATTTTCTATGTCTCAATCTAGCAATTTCCCTCAGTGTTGGAAGCTTCCACATGTTCAACCTACTCCACCATGCCCTAAGTCCGCTCTGATCCTTCTAACTATCAAGCTATTATGCTCTTACTTGTATTGCTATCATCTTAATCCGCTATCGTTCTCAACTCCTTCATTTCTTCATTTCTTTTTGAAATCTCATTCCAGTTATTCTTTCCGATCGCCTAGTACGCTTTGGCGCTCGAGGTCTACTGTCGATATACTTTCCTATCTTACTGATTTATGTTTTCCGCCCTTAGGGTAATTACGGGGAGACTTTTGTGGTGGCGCTTTTGAAAAAATCCAAAGCATTAGACCGGTAAGCACCGCGTCACTGGCTGCTCCAAGATCCCTCGCTTTGGTTTCCTCTTCTCTTTTGCTTACTTATGTCTAGCTTTCTTTCAAATCGTCTAATATCGAGTGTTGTTGATGGGGCGACTTCTTCTTCCTTTTTCTGTCAATTAGTGGTGTTCCTGCAGGGTTCTGTCTTATTCCTACTTTCATTTCCTACTTTCATCAACGATTTCTTCACCTGCACTTCTAACTTATTTCACTCATATTTGATGAAGTGCACCCTTCATTCTTCAACTCATTTCAAATCTGCTATCCTTCTTTTTTACTTCTAGATTGCCGTCTGTCTAATTTTTCCGAATTCTATTCTCGCTGATCTGGATACGATTTCCGGTGGGGACGTCTGAACCTTGTGAAATTCAATTCTTTAATAAATCAACTTCTACAAATCGTCCCCTCTCTAAAGACACCTCTTCATTTCCCTATCGTCTTTCGCGGTTCTCTCGTTCTCCTGTCGACAATATATACATCCTTGCCTTAAACATAAACAAAAAAATTCTTTGGCAACCTCATATCACAACGTTGCTAAGCGCCTCTAAGGAAGGTCTGTGGTTTGTTAGACTTGCGAGGACTTTTTTTCCTCTTTCGACAGTTACTGTTTTCAGTTATTGACAGAAGGGCCTCATCCGACCTTGTATGGAGTACTGTAGCCTTCTCATTGATCTGGGGGCTCAGGTTTTTTACCCGGCTTTTGGAATAGGTCGAGTCAAAGGCAAAAAGACTTATCAATTGTCCTGTTCTAATAATTATTATTGACCCTCTATCTTTGCGGCGCGATGTTGGTGCTTTTAAATAGGTACTCTATAGGTAACCGTAGCGGCAAGTGCTCGAGGAACTTTCCACTCGCGTACCAAACTCTACCTTTAGACGCCCTCGTAAGCACAAGGGGTGCTGGATCGGCACATGAGTTTTGTGTTGATATCGATGCAACTCAGACTAGTTCGCTGCGGTGCCTCTTCTTTCCTGCCACCTCTGTTCTGTTGAATTTCTCTTCCATCTTCTGTGTTTTCTAAATTGAATTTAATCTCTCCTACTTTAAAGCCCGCGTCGTGTGCTCATCTTGGATTTGTTGCTTGCTGAGTTTGAATTTTTTTTATTTTTTGTTTTTAAACACCAGCCTCCTTGAATAGGGCCTTGCCCGTGAGCGGGTGGTGAGATAACGTAAAAAAAAAAAATAAAAAAAACATGAGATTACAAAACAATAGTTATAATCAGCTCCTCTGCAGCTTCTGTCTTCGATGTATTACCATTTAATCTCAGTGCTAAGGAAGCATTTTGTGAACCGTTCAAGGACACTGATGACGTTAAAAGAATGAAGAAGTAATAAAACTAGATCTAGAAAAAAACGTTTGGGTTCTGTGGAAATTAATGACCTTCATACTATTGCAACTTACTTTAGATCCCCGGTATAAAGGCAAGTTTTTTTGTAACACAATATTCAAGAGCAGTTAACTCGTTTTAACCTTGTTGTGACGAGTGAAAACTTCAATCCCAGAAGCAGTTTTATTAATCGCACCGCTTTACTTGGAAAAAAACACAAATCTCAAACGCAACTACTTCTACAAGTAGAATGCATAACAGATTTAATGGATAGACATTGTCAGCAGTCCTAGTAGTGAAATAAAACAACGCGTTACAACAAAGATGTAGTGCAAAATGAATTAAAACTATCACAAAAAAACGATAGATACAAAATGAATCCTTCAGTTGGTGGAAAAGCTTACCACGCAAACATGCTTTACCACCTCACACTCACCACTTAAACCTTGCAAGGATAAATATTTAGGTCTGTCCTTTAACTAGTGTTCCTAGTGAGGAGTATTTATGCAAATGCTGGGCATAAATTATATGACTGAAACGAGATACAACTCTCTGCGAGAAAAATTTATGATTCTCAGCACAACTTCCTATAGAGTTTGAATTTTCAATATCTAATTCTGGAAAAAGTTATATAATCGCATTGTAAAGATTTCTTCATTAAGGTCCGCGAGGTTGGGGAAAGTTGGTGGAGTGTCATAATTGAGTTGGTCTGTCCCGCACCCTGAACAACATATTATAGATTGTGGCTGCAAAACTCGAATAGAATTAGGCATATATATATTTATAGTATATTATATATATTATAAATATATATATTATATTATATATTATATATATATATAATAATTTATATATATTATAATATTTAATTATGGTTTTTGTGGTCTTGATCTCATTTGGTTTATTTATTTTTATTTTAATTTTATTATTATTCATACATTCCAAGAAAGTTTCTTCTATATATGAAATAAATTACATCTTGCTGCATTCACTTAATATTATTATATATATTCATAATATATTTATTATTATAAATATATTTATTATTATTATTATATATATTATTATTATATTTATATATATATATATATATTATATATATTATATATATAATTAATGTTATAATATATTAATATAAAATAGTATATATATATTATAAAATATATATATAATATTATATTATATATATATATATTATAGTATATATATATATATAATATTAATATATATAGTATTATATATATTGATATATATATTATATTATATTATATATAATTATTATATATATTATATTTATATTATATACTATTTATATTACTTATATATTTAATTATAATTATATATATTATATATATTATATATATATTATTTTAATATTTATATATATATTATATATTATTAACTAGATTTTTTTGAATGAAAGATTCATCAAATTAATTGATTGCAGATTTGTCATAATAAATAACCTCAAAAAATTGTTTTAATATGCCATCATTCTTAAAGATTTTTTATTTATTAATGATTGTTATAGTGAGAATCTTGTAATCCCGTGTAAGATACTGCCACATAAAATACAAACGAAGGTAGTTAACACTCCAAAACATTATTACAACACCAACTTAATAAACTATGAAAAATCATCACTACTGAAGAGGCTTTACTCTTCTTAGAATATGTTCTTTAAATGACAGTTTTTCATCAATTATAACACCGAGTATTTCAGTATATGGAAGGATTTATAAGTCCCTTCATTTTAGTTTTGATACTATATTTTGCCTATTAATATTGTTGCTAAGAACAATTTAGATGTTTTCATTTAAATTTGAGATCTGCATGCTTTAAGCACCTATCCGTTTCATTAGGTATAACTGCTTGTATTATCATTTTATTTAGGATAGAAGTATCATCAAAATGAGACTGTGAAAAGGCGCCATGTGTAAAGAGGTCATATTATAGAACTGTTAAATTACGACTATGGGTTCCTAGAATTAAGCTTGGGTATACTATAGTTGATGTTTGAAATGTGAATGAATGTTTTCCCTTAGTTTTACGTATTGAGATTTCTCCTTTAAGTAGCTTTAAACCATTGTAAGTTTGTCCTTTCAATGCCCATTTTGTAATTTTTCTTATAGTACGGTCTAGTATAATTTCCTCTATTTACATTTTGTAGCTATAATGATGAACACTCATTGAGTCTTTTATTTTTTATATTCTGTACAGGAAGATAAACAAATAAGTGCATCAGAAATTGAGCGTCCTTCTAAATCCAAACTGTGAGTCGCTTAGTATCTTGTGTGATCTAAAGTATTGGTTAATTGATTTGCTAAAATTTTTTTTCTCAAATATTTTACTAATCGTATGTGTGATAGCTATTGGCCTGTAATTTTTCCTAGAGATTCGTCTCCATTTTTACTTATTGTGGATTCAAATTTTGCGTGTTTTTTGAAAATTTTGGAGACATTCCTGCTAGAGATGATCTTGTTGAACAAGTGTTTTAGAAGGGTTGTCTATTATTCTCACAATGATTTTAAGATGTGGTTGGGGATCAGAGTGTATCACTTTTTGTTCTTTATCCGTTATTACCGGTTCCTTTACCTCTGCTTCTGTGAATAACAAAGGAAAAGTGAGTTTTCGTATCTGGTAGAAATAGTTTTGAATGGGTTTTGGTCTAGGAGCTTTTGTCCTTCAAGACTTCGCTTACACGTTTTCGCAAACACTCGTATTTGTCCTTCTTCGATATCTTAGTTTGGTTGGTTGTTAATTGATCACTTATATTTAGTTCATTTATAGATTGTATGTTAATTTTTTATTTTTTGTTGACTAATTTATTGATTAAAATCAAGGTCGCCTTCGAGTTTTTATTGCAATCCTGAAATTTGTTCGAGTTGTATTTCCACTTTGCTTTCATAAAGATTGCCTTTAACTGTTTATCATATGTGCTATACACCAGGATGGTATTTCTGCTTTTATAGTTTCGGTTGAGTTTGTGTTTGTGGTAGATAGAGTTTAGTAGAGCTGGCGATAGACACATATTTTGAATTCTTTTTGTTTTTATGGGAATTGATTCGTCATAACACTTACTCAATGTGTTTACGAAAGTGTTGAATTTTTCGTTGATATTGATATTTTCGCTGCATGCAAATGAAAAGTCAATTTCAGTCATTTTGTTTATGAGCCTTAACCTCATCATCTTCTGATTCTTGTCTGTAATTTATAGTGGTGAAGTTATGGATTTTGTTAATTTCAAAATTTGCAAGACATGGAAAATGATCCGACATATCATTCTTTATTATGAATGTTTTTTATGAATAATAACATCAAAGATGCAAAAATACCCCTGTTTATTATGAATAAAAACAACAAACATACAAAAATACCTCTGTATTCTACATGATGGGTGCCTTTTGGGAGATACAAATTAGAGCAATTAAAAGTTGCATTTATAAATCTATTGGTCAAGCTAAACTTACATATTTCGAGCTTTAGACCATATTATTATTTATTAAAAATGCCATTAATTCTAGACCTTTAACCTATAGATCTGAGTCCAGTTACAATCAAATAATAATCCCAACTCCTTTTTGATGTTAAATTTTAATTCCTCTTTGATATTAAGGGATGAGGAATCTGATATATGGGTTAGGAAACTGATCAAAAAGACTTTCAAACACTTGACATACAAAGAAATCAAGGAAATTTAAGGAGCAGGTATGAGGAATACTTGTTGAGCTTAATAGAAACCAACCAATAAGGCTGTATATGAATAATCATGGGAGAAAATAAAAATAAGGTAAATGGCGTCCTCTTGATCCGTCAATAAGTAGAACACTTCCATTTTGGTTGACCGGTAAAGCTTTAGAATTAGTTGTTGGCCATGACAACAAAGTAAGATTAGTTAAGGTTAAGCAAAAACTAATGGGAAGACATTTGGTTAACATCATTTCAGTTGTGTTCTAAATCATACTGGACAGCAGACCAAGGATGGCTAAAATATTGATTCTTCAGGTGGATCAAAGTGGTTTACAGGCAGCATAAGAAGAAGCTGCAATTAAATTTGACCTGATTATTAAGAGTAAATTAGAGGATTTGTAAACAGCTTCTCTTCTAGGATTGCAATTTTTGATGAAATTGCAATTTTCTGGGAATCTATAATAAATTATAATTATTCTATAAATTAATTTCTTAAATTATTAATTACAAAAGAATAACAAAAAAAAATATAGATATATGAAGTGATAAAAAATCTTATTTTTAAGACAAAACAATAAAATTATATCAATGAGCGTGAATAGGATTTGTATTTATTGCGGTAGGGTGCAGACATTTTTGCTTTATTCCCCTTTTGCTAAACTTTATGCGTTAAAAAAGTGAATTAGCGGCAACATTTTGACTTTTGATAAATACATATTATACTATGTTGAATTGAAAAACATTGCAAATATTTTTATTATTATTATTATTATTATTATTATTATTATTATTATTATTATTATTATTATTATTATTATTATTATTATTATTATTATTATTATTATTATTATTATGATTTTGTTGAGCCTCCTAAATGTATTTCTGTCTACAGAAGAAATTTTCTTTAGTATTATCGAATAAAAATAAAACTATTGATTTAAAAACAGTACCAAGCTTTCGTCCGTACACTTCGGACATTTTCAAGGAATAGTTTTATTTTTTATATTTTAACAATTTTGATAATATAAATATTATTTTAAACTAATAACAAAAATAAATAAACAAAATTAATAATTTTAAAAGTTAGAAAAGTTAACCTACGTTGACTTTTTGTTATTTAAATATGTTTAAAAAATTAGACATTTCATTATATTTGATGTTTATTACTGGTTTATGTTTCCTTAAGAGCAATGATTCCCCGAGGCGCAATTCATAAAAATCTTTCTTTCTTGCTATGATGGAGAAGCCCTCTTTTATGCTGTTATCGGGATTTTTGTGGTGTTCTTCCTTAATATGTTGAAATATTTTACTCGGCTTATACTTATGCTGCGACTTTTTCATGTTGAGGTGTTCGTTGTATCATATAAGCGGCGTTTGATCCACTTTCAGAACATTGAAATTGGTACACAACGTTACTACTCTCACCATCCGAAAGCGCTTCACGAGTAGAGAAGCACGAGCTCAGTTTCAATGGCTTATAGTAAGATCTTAATATAAGCTTCTTCCCGTCTTTTGCTTTAATATGTTCTTTCAAAATTAATTTTAATTTGTTTTCTTCCTCTTTTTTCTGACTAATATTATCAGTTTTATAATATACTAAGAGCTTATCTTTTTCATTTTCATTGATAGTATTGGCGAATAAATTATTTAAAGTGTGCTTTATAGTTTTCTCTATAATATACTGGGGGAAGTTATTGTTTATCAGATTCTTTGTTATTCTTTTAATTTCTAAATCAAAAAGGGTCCAATCAGACGATATCTTAAACGCTCGGTGAACTAAAGTCTTTATGGTAGCAATTTTGTAGTTTAGAGGAGTGAAGGAGTCAGAATTCAAGTATGTTCCTTTATCTGTAGATTTAACGTAGACACTTCTATCAATTTTTCCATCCTCTTTAATTTTAATGTTAATGTCTAAGAAATTAATATAGTTATTTTTTGCCCTTTCAAATGTAAATTTCAAACCACTGAGATCTTCTATTTTGGATTTGAACTCTTGAACATGTTCTGGGTCGTTAAATATTACAAAGGTGTCGTCTACGTATCGAATGTAAAAATTAGGATTGAATGGGGCGTTTTCATTAAAAATTTTGGTTTCTACTGATGACATGTAGAAATCTGCAAAAGTTGGTCCTAAAGGTGATCCCATTGAAACACCATTATTTAAATCCAAAATAGAAGATCTCAGTGGTTTGAAATTTACATTTGAAAGGGCAAAAAATAACTATATTAATTTCTTAGACATTAACATTAAAATTAAAGAGGATGGAAAAATTGATAGAAGTGTCTACGTTAAATCTACAGATAAGGGAACATACTTGAATTTTGACTCCTTCACTCCCCTAAACTACAAAATTGAGAGCGTTTAAGATATCGTCTGATTGGACCCTTTTTGATTTAGAAATTAAAAGAATAACAAAGAATCTGATAAACAATAACTTCCCCCAGTATATTATAGAGAAAACTATAAAGCACACTTTAAATAATTTATTCGCCAATACTATCAATGAAAATGAAAAAGATAAGCTCTTAGTATATTATAAAACTGATAATATTAGAAAGAAGAAGAAAACAAATTAAAATTAATTTTGAAAGAACATATTAAAGCAAAAGACGGGAAGAAGCTTATATTAAGATCTTACTATAAGCCATTGAAACTGAGCTCGTGCTTCTCTACTCGTGAAGCGCTTTCGGATGGTGTGAGTAGTAACGTTGTGTACCAATTTCAATGTTCTGAAAGTGGATGTAACGCCGCTTATATTCTACAACGAATACCCTCAACATGAGAATGTCGCAGCATAAATATAAGCCGAGTAAAATATTTCAACATATTAAGGAAGAACACCACAAAAATCCCGATAACAGCATAAAAGAGGGCTTCTCCATCATAGCAAGAAAGAAAGATTTTTATGAATTGCGCCTCGGGGAATCATTGCTCTTAAGGAAACATAAACCAGTAATAAACATCAAATATAATGAAATGTCTAATTTTTTAAACATATTTAAATAACAAAAAGTCAACGTAGGTTAACTTTTCTAACTTTTAAAATTATTAATTTTGTTTATTTATTTTTGTTATTAGTTTAAATAATATTTATATTATC
>JABUQX010116836.1:25000-32500 GCA_015478945.1 Trachelipus rathkii
AGCATGTTGGAGATTCACATTCGGATGTATAAAAATCAGATCTGCTTCATGGAATGTCTAGATTTGGACACTCGAATTAAAAATCAAAAATATTATATCCTCGACAACACTAAAATATAAATATAAATAATATATATATATATATATATATATATATATATATATATATATATATATATATATATATATATATATATATATATATATATATATATATATATATATATATTTATACTTATATAATATATATATATACCTCGACATACACTATAAATATAAATATATATATATATATATATATATATATATATTAGTGTGGTCCAAAAACACAAAATTAAGAAATGTATCATTCTGAACGTTCTAAGATGTGACGTTTACCTTAAAAATACTCTATTTAAAATTTGAAGTAAAAAAAATAAAATTTAATGGTGACACATGCGCAAAGAAAGTTGCGCGTGGCTGAGTAAACTGTAGCGGGTTGTCAGTTGTGCTGTAGACGTTATAGGTGTTGGTTGTGTCAAAATTTACGTGCTTGCCGTGTCATAATTATTTAAATTTCTTATGTAGAATGTCTCAATCACGTCAAACAAGATCGGATACACATGTTTGGCTTATTGGGCAAATATCAGAAATCATGACCTGTAGATCAAAACTTCCATCAATTGGCGATGTATTACGTCGTCTGTTTTGGCTGACACACAATAAGAAATCAGTAAAGGAGGCTTCAAATATAATATATTCTGAAATATATGACTTCTGGGATAGAGCAAAGTTACCCACGAAGGCCAAACAGGATGTTTTAACCAAGATTAGAAAGACATATGAACAATACAGATCACTTTTAAAATTGAAATCAAGGAGAAGTCAAATACAAATTGAAAAAGAGACTATCTTTAAAGAAAGCTTAAATGATTTATTTTGATATGGCAGAGAAAGAGGTAGGCAAGGGTATATGAGTAATGTGGATAAAAAATATACTGTAAAACAAGAAAGAAAGCGTAAAAAGGAAGAACAAGAAAGTAATAGAATTAAAAGGGAAGTTCGTCGGCAGGAGGAACAATTACGTATTCTGCAAGAATGTACTAGTGTGGATGGTGGTAGTTCCTCTAGCAGTGAAGAACCCCAACCTGGACCGTCCAGAGTCGAACCATGTAAGAGTTCAAAAGAGTTCATAAAATCATAACCCCTGACTTAGCAATGGCTTTGGATAGATCGAAAATGAGTGATCGACGTGCGATGTTAGTAGTAACAGCTACTGCAAATGCGCTTGGGAAAAAAGTTGATAATATTGTATTAAGCAGAAGTACATTACGGCGGCGAAGGTCTGACGTTCGTAAAGCAATTGCTGAGGATATTAAACAAACATTTCCTGGTGGTTTACTGACATCTGTACACTGGGATGGTAAGTTATTGTTGGATGTAACCGGAGAAGACAAGGTTGAACGTCTAGCGATCGTCGTACATGGTGGAGGGAAATCAAAGTTGCTGGGTGTTCCAAAACTTTTGAGAGGAACCGGTGCAAATGTTGCAGAAGTTGTAGTACAGTGCCTAAAAGATTGGAATTTGGAAGATAGCATAGTAGGAATGTGTTTTGACACAACAGCAAACAATACCGGAACCAAAAGTGGGGCTTGTAGGATTATAGAAGAGAAGCTGAAAAGAAGTCTTCTGGCCTTTGCATGTCGACATCATATTCACGAAATAGTCATATCTGCTGCTTTCAGCAAATGTTACTGTATTTCATCAGGACCAGACATTGACCTGTTCAAACGTTTCCAGAAATTTTGGAAAAAATTAATAAAGAAAAGTATGAGATAGTGAGTATTAGTGATTCATGGACAGAAAATGTCTTAGCTTTTTGTAGTGAGCAGTTAAAGAAAAGCCACCCACGGGATGATTATAGAGAACTATTGGAGCTGACAGTTGTTTATTTATGTGGGAACCTTGAGAAACGGTTTTCTTTTCGTAAACCTGGTGCTCTACATCAAGCACGATGGATGGCACGAGTCATTTATTCATTAAAAATAGGCTTGTTTAGGTCGCAGTTTAATATGACAGAGCAAGAAGCAGCTGCAATGACAAGATTTGCGAACTTTGCTGTAAGGTTTTATGTTCCCAATTGGTTTTCAGCCCCATCAGCAGCTTCAGCCCCAAGAAATGACTTGAAGTACCTTCAAGAGCTGGAATGCTGTGACGATTATGAATTATCAGTAGTAGCTAGTAAAGCTCTCAAACGTCACTTGTGGTATTTAGGAAAAGAACGCAGCTCTTGCATTTATGGATGATGAAGTAACAGTTGAAATGAAACGAAAGATGGTTGAAGCTCTGCATAAACCAAGAAGAACAAGTGTAGATAAGCCAGATAAACGTTTTGTATTTAAGGATGAAGATCAACTTCATAACAAAACACTTGCCGACTTTATAACAGAATGCAGTCATTTGTTCTTCAATAAATTACGTTTGGACTCCACTTTTCTCAAGGTTGACCCATTGGAATGGAACGAAAGAACGGACTATAAGAATGCACAAGAAGTTACCAAATCAATAAATGTCATCAACGACAATGCCGAAAGAGCTATTGCACTAGTGCAAAACTATAATAATCACCTAACAAAAAACGAGGAGGAAATGCAATACATTCTTCAAGTTATAGAAAGACACAGGGAAAAATTTCCAGGAATATCAAAGAAACAGCTGAAAAAGTTATGAAAATAAGGAATAAACATATAATAAGTAATAAAAATTAAATAAATGAATTGAATAAGTTGTGGAGTAGGCCTCTTGGGGATACCACATTAAAAAAAACGCACCTGTTATAGCTACCTCAGGGGTGGTGTGGAAAAGCTATGTATTCCTATATTTCAACAGCATTGTGTCACTATTAAATATTGCTCAATCAGCGTAAAAATTTAAATACAATCTTTTGATATCATACCTCATAATTTGCAAGGTTCAGACTGCCAAAAAAAAGGAAAAAAAATTTTTCATAAGAAATTTGGACCACCCTAATATATATATATATATATATATATATATATATATATATATATATATATATATATATATATATATATATATATATATATATATATATATATATATATATATATATATATATATATATATATATATATATATATAGGGGTACAGAAGGAAAGCATCCAAAGCTATAAGATTACCACTCCTATTGAGCATTTATAGTGTGTTGGAGTATACCCTTATGCACTTTAATGATCAATGTATCTCACTCCTCTCGCTCGTTTTAAACACCCATTCTACACAAGAGTAGACTCTCCTCTAATCACACGTCATTAGAAGTTGACGGTCTCTGGTGGTTAAGTTGGTGCCATCACAGAATATCCAGACAGGTCTGGTGCTTGGTTTTCATTTTTAAATTTTGTTCGGTCTTTATTTTTTGCTCTGAGAGCAAACCCTACTCTGTTCCTTCCTACCGTATATATCATCAATTTTGAGCCAAACACGAATGTTACGCGTGCGTGTGGACGCAACAATGTAATCTGCTCTCATGTTTCTCTCTAATTTGAGTCTTTTGAATTTTCTACTCTATGGTTTAAGCTCCCATGTCAATCTACAACTAAATTCATCAGTTCTGTCTATTTATCGTCTAACTCTAATGACTAAATAAAATTATTTGACTATCTAAACTCCAAAATAAATCACAATCTGTCTTCTGCTTACTTCTCAGAATCATCATTTTGTGTGATAAAAATGTTCACCACTGTCAGTGCCTTTCCTCCACTTCTCATAATACACATGATGAACTTGCCTACCATTTCTCTATCGAAAATGACCTTGAGTAGTTGATGCAGCTACTTTTTTTTTTTTTTTTTTTTTTTTTACATGATACCACCGCTCACGGGCAATGCCCTTTTCAAAAGGAGGGAACAAAAAAAATAAACAAACAAATAAATAAATAAATAAAAAAAATTACATAAAGAAAAAGAAAAATTAAAATAAATGGAAAGTAAACCCACCATGACCCTTGCCTAACGCAATTCCCTCAGGTGAGCAGACACTGGGACTTAAATAGGGAAGATTAAATATTTGTAGGGAAAATAAAAGGCAAGGAGTTCACAAAACAGATGTGGCTGGAAAGAAGGAGGTACCCCTTGGTGATCCTTGAGTCTCCAATATTCACACAATTTTCATGAGAGAACAAGGCACCTCTTGTGTTACGAGGGTGACGCAGTGGTGGAGGAATGCGAGAGGTCAATAGTCCCTAAGGGCAGAAGACCATAAATCAGTTAGATAGGATAGTATGTCACCAGTTGACCTTGAGCTTTGAAAGCCATACTGATGATCTGAAAGAATGGAATGAGACTCCAGATGATCCAGGAAATGAGAGTTAAGGAGAGTTTCAAAGATTTTAGATAGAATACAAGTGAGAGCTATAGGACGATAGTTGGAAGGATCAGAGCGGCTGCCTTTTTTCGGGATCGGCTGGACATATGCGCGCTTCCAGCACTGAGGAAATTTACTAGTATTAAGGCATAGATAGTGGAATATCCGTATCTTCAGCACTATTATCAGAGGAATAGAATTTCTCATGTACTAATATTGATTTTCACTCGACTGAGATGCTCTCTCGCATAAAACAGATGGTTTTACGTCATTAGTCGCCTATTCACTCGAATGAACATGAAAATTGATATTATTAATAATATTTTTATCAGTAGGCAAAATAGTACCAAAATTATTACCGTTTACCTTGCAATTATTTTTAGAGCTTAGTGCAGGGTAGCTTTCCTCTTTTAATCGTATTATTATTATTTGCATTCATACTTGTACTGACAATTTCGTCGCGTTACTGCAGGGTTAAATCGTAAATTTTTGGTATAGAAGCGCAATTACACCCCTATTTAGTTTTCCAATGACGGTAGGGAAGTAGTTCCTGTGTGGTTCTGTGATGCCGCTTATGACACCAAATTTGTTATTTTACAGATGCCTCCTAACCCTTCTTGACACTTTGTAGCCATTTCACGAAATGTGAGATGGTAATAGCACAGTGCTCCATCCTTCCGAAATCTTGAGGTTGACCAACGGCGGGGAGAGAGGCCTCTGTCCCAGCCATTATCATTACGAGCCATCCGTAGCTTCATTTGATTCAGTTGAGAGGCGAGGGAGTCGAACTTCTAGTACAATTCACTAATTTGACTGGATAATTTAGTCAAATCTCTGATTGAATTGCGGGCATCTGGTGTAGGCCGTGGTTTGCTAGATCTGGTAGGTAGAAATGCGTTCACCGCGTTGACCGAGTAATCTTGGTAAGATTTTACGTTCTCCTTCCATAAATACATTATCCGCTTCGCCAATTTATGAATTTCAGCGTCCCCTCTCAATAATTAATATAAGGAGAAGGTCTTTGGGTATAACACAGATTTTCATAAGTTTTTCATTTTGACATAGAAGCATTTGATAACTGTGATCTTCTAGCAATGTTCTAACTCGATTAAGTGGGCTTCTTACCAGGCTTAAGTTCTTGCTGAAATAAGGTTTCAGCTTTCTCTTTATCAGATGATGCATATGTTTTAGTTACCAGGCGAAATAATTCCTCATAATTTTGGTCGTTGATAGGAGGGCGTATCCTCGAGGTTATGACAGAAGGCAGAAGAGACCCAAGTAGCTGGACCCTTTCTATATTATCGTCCACAAAATAGATTCGAAATAGAAATTCCACCTTATCGAACCATTTTCAAATATCTCTATCAAACAGTGGAATATCCTGAATATAGAGAACTTTTCTTGGTCTTCGATGTGGCTCTGGTGAAGGGCTGCGGGAATGATTGCACTCGATAAACTACGGTCAGGACATCGATGGTTGTTTCTATTTTTTTTATGATTTTCATTTTGCCCATCATTTAGTACATTACCTTAACCATCTACATTATGTGTGAAAATTCCAGACGCCGAAGGCAGCGATATAATTGAGATGATTTTTATAACCACTGCAGTTTCAAAAAAAAAAAATTTTCACTTACCCAACAGTGTCTTAGCTATACATTCACTTAAATTATTTTGGATTTCACCGTTTTATTAGTTATTTGATAGTAAAAGCACTTGACTCAATTCAACTATACTATTACCATAGTAAGCTTATATTGTAAAAATTGTTAAAATAAAATGTAATTTATTTATAAAAATCGGATTTTTGGCTATAATTTGTTATTTTATTTAACTACAATATGTAACTGTTATCTAGACCCTAGGGCAGATAGGACAGTAGGCTAAAGTTCTAAACTAGGTCTGGATCTAGTTTTATTCAAAGTTTTATCTTTATATTTTTATAACTTTTATGATTTGTGGCTATTTTCTTTCTTTTATTATTGTTACTAAATTAGGAATGCGCCAGAGAAAATTAGGCTTTTATTTATATTGTTAAACGCATATACAAGCTCGGGTAGCCTTAATTATGCACTCGTGTAAGCTTAGACTAAACTATGCTGGCCTATTTTTCACAATTATTAATTACACTGCTATTTTTCTTTTTAAATTTTATTTATATATAGTATTTTACACTTTCGCAATATATTTTATATATACTGTATAAACAAATCAAAAACTTGTAATTCGATGTCATTATTGGGAAACACCAAATTTAGGAATTCGGCCTAGCCTATGACGATAATAGCGTTTATTTTCTTTCACTTTTATTTTCAATATTATTCTTATTTATAAATTCTTTTTTATTATATCACGGGTGTAAATAAATGGATGTTCCGATAATTTATTTTTTGATATTTGTATTTTATTTTAGTTATTTTAATATTTACAATATTTTTACACGCGTGTATGTTTGGAGTACCGTGATAAGCGTGCAGCCAGCGATAATATTTTTCGCTACTAACGTTTTTGAATTCAGGACAACGGTTACCAACCTAACTATTTTTAGGTCTAATAAGTGCGCATTTAGCGCACCTTCAAGGGCTTATTCTCACGCTATTATTGCATTTATTATTATTATTATTATTATTATTATTATTATTATTATTATTATTATTATTATTATTATTATTATTATTATTATTATTATTATTATTATTATTATTATTATTATTATATATATATATATATATATATATATATATATATATATATATATATATATATATATATATATATATACTATGTGTATATATATATATATATATATATATATGGACCTTGGACCTTTTACATGACTGAAAGAAAATTTTCATCGGAAAGGTTTACACCCTTGATATTATACTGCTTTAAAAAAATAAAATTTAATTTATTTTGGATAAAAAAACAATTTCCTTTTTTTGATGCTTCACATATTATATAAATATATATATATATATATATATATATATATATATATATATATATATATATATATATATATATATATATATATATATATATATATATATATATATATATATATATATCTCTTCTATTTATATATATATATACTACTATATATATATATAGTTTTTTTAATGCTCACAGTATGTAACT
>JABUQX010116836.1:37500-39116 GCA_015478945.1 Trachelipus rathkii
AGGGCTGATGCCCGTGAGTAGTGGTGACAACTGTAAAAAAAAAATCCTTGGGTGGACAGATATGTGTCAAATGAGCCGAGTCTCTAACTCACTCCATCCAAAACATCATTCAGATTATCCCAGAATCCTACTCTCTTCAACATTACCCTCAGATGGACCATATATCGCAACCACACAAATTTTCACCTTTTCAAACTTAAATTTAATCTTTAGAATTCTAGTACTCACACACACAAAATCTACCATATCTCTCTATCACAAGTCACTCATCATAATTGCAAATCCTTCTATCTCCTTCTCATTCATTTCCACACCAACACAAACACATTTCACACCCCACCTCTCACTTTCACAGTTTCCTTTCATCTTTGTTTCAGTTACAGCGAGGAAATCAAATTTGCCCTTTCTAAATACATTAATCACCTCTCTCCTCTTCTCCTCAACATTTATTTCTCTGACATTCCATGTACCCATACGATTCATACATTTTCGCCGAAAAATAGAAGGCCGCTTACGGCGATCACGACCTTCTCATAGGCATGCATTAGCATTACTGGCAAAATATAAGTGGTAGTGGGCAGCAACCTAACTACCACCGTCCCTTAGTCGTCCTCTACGACACGCAGGACATACGATGTGGGCAATTTTTCTCCCCACACATAGGGATATAAGGGATGGGGATGTCTGTAAGATGTTGTCTAGAAGAGGGGTGTAGATATAAGTATGTGTATATGATATGTGGAGAAAAGATGATGCTTCTAAGATGTTGTATGGGGGATGAGTGTGGATGTGAACGCAGAACAGAGAGGCGAACAATTAGGCACTGGAATGTCATACAAACCATAAACAATATATATATATATATATATATATATATATATATATATATATATATATATATAAATATATATATACAAATATAAATAAATTTAACAGAAATATATATATATATATATATATATATATATATAATATATATATATATATATATATATATATATATATATATATATATATATATATATATATATATATATATATATATATATATATATATATATATATATATATACTGTATATATATATATATATATATATATATATATATATATATATATATATATATATAAAGGTGCAAAGGCCAACTCCACGTCCATGTCGTGCACCCTGGATTCGACTAACGGAGCTCTGGCTAGGGCAGGACTGGCCTAGCAAGCCGCTGCCTGAAACGAATTGCTTGTAACACTCAAGGACCAGCCTCAGAATACGATCGACCTTTAGGATATAGACCACGGAAACGTTTTTGGAATAAGAAATTGACTAATACAAATGTTAAGTTGAGATTTGGAACTTTGAATATTGCTACCTACAGCGGAAAGGAGGAAGAAATAGTAGACATGATGAAAGAAAGGAGGATAGATGTGATGGGGATGGGCGAGATGAGAGTGAGAGGAGAGGAGGAGGGAAGAGAGCTGGGTGGTGGATTTGTGCTGATGTATAAAGGAGTGGAGGAGGGAGTGAGGAAGCATGGAGTAGGAGTTATATTGGGACCCAATGTATCACACAGTTTGGAAGGGATGGAAAGTGTGAACGAAAGAGTAATCAAAGTTACACTG
>JABUQX010116837.1:0-16361 GCA_015478945.1 Trachelipus rathkii
ATATATAATATTAATATATATTAATATATATATATATATATATTAATTATCATAATATATTATAATATTAATATAATATATATATATTATATATATTAATATTATATTATAATATTATATATATAATATATATTAATAATTATTATATTATATATATATTATAATTAATATATATATATAATATAGTATATATATATTAATATATATATTAACTCGTCAAGAAATACGCACCACCACTAGGGTAAATGTTATTCGCAGGAACAGGATAGAGGCCCTAAACCCCTATTAGGGATAACCACCCACAAAGTACCAAAGACAGACGACAGCTTCAGTGTAACTATGTAAAAACAAAATTTCAAACAACAAAATTATATGAAAATTTTATGATTAAATACAGTACTAGCCTACCAATAGAAACTCGCCTGACAGGCCTTGGGGCCATGAAAAGCAACATGGAATATAATGTTATAAAGACACTTGAAATAGGTCACACGTATCTAGCCTACCATGAAGAGAGATGGTGAGGCAGGTATAATGTCAGGATGATACCTGGATCGAGCGATGGATAATTTTCTGGTACGAAGCGACTACGATAAACATGGAGAACAGGGAATAGTGTGTTCAACTGTCAAGGAGTCATGTGCGTGCAGAACTAAACAACACTATATCAAGCGGGCGAACATTACCAGAAATGGAAATCTATCCTCGTTGCCCTGGGCACTTGGTCGCGTTCGGCTTATAGTCGCACACCAATAAAGCTTAACGATTTGCACGGGTGGTCCAAACGGTACCGCAGGAAAAACCGCTGAGCACGCAGTGAATCGCCCAAGGCGAGGAAAAGGTACGGGCCAGGTGCCCACGACATGCGTGGAAGACCGATTTATAGAGCTTTCGTCCGTACTGCGAATTTGTCTAAGTTACTTGTTCCCCATGCAAGCTCTGCAAGCAAAGACAGAGTACCTGTTAGATGTTGGGGAAAAGGAAAAAATGATAATAAATTAAAAAATAGAACTCTCATTCTTAATGTGGAGCCTATATTTCAGATTATTCTGAAATCATAAGACGAGAGAGAGACATGTGTCTTTGGCGGAGGTTGAACAATAATAAAATTGACGTTTTGCAAATAATCGGGGCAAACGCCACCACTTTTTTGTTAGAATTATTATTGGGTCGCCCTTAAATAGAATAAAATCCATGTGCGGGTGACTACTAAGTTATTGTTTCTCTCTTCTTGTGTGCGTGACTATAATTACTAGCAGTTTTAAGTAGGGGCCCGTCGGCGGGCATGCCCATAGGGTACGAACTAATTTCCATGTTTGCACTCAGACTCACCACGTCACTCATCGATAGGGTCGTGTACTTGGTGTGTGACTCGTTTTGCTCGCAGTAGAAACAGTTCCAATGTTGGACGGTTCGAGCAGAATGTAAATGCCGCGTATTTTCTGGTGAGACAAAGGTTCTACGTATTATATCGTTGTGTAGGTATATGGTGGAGAGAGTCTCAGTTATCTTTCTCGCGGACTCACGGCTTATGGAGTTCCGTCACTAAATGGTATCTGGAGGGAAGTGAACTGAAACCACGCAGAGGAGTTTGTGTAAGGTTCGCGCTTGCTATTTGGCATTAATGTTGTGTAGCTAGTTGGGGGGGTGTTTTAAAGAAGTTATTTTGGGAAATTTTTGGTTGGGGAAATATATTGGCGAGGATTATTTGGAGGGAAATATTGTTGGGCGGTGGTATTTGGTGTATATCTTAGTGAAAGGGGTATTCGGTAAGTTTATCGGGTTGCCTTTTGTGTGTCGGCACAGAGTGGTGATATGTTGGCGGGGTTGTCTTGACTGTGTTTAGGGCAAATTTATGGATCTATGGTTAATTATGTTGCTCAGGGTGAGGATGTTATATATTTATGTAAATGGGGAGATAGAGAACATATCTTGTGTTCACTATAGGCCTCGGTTAGAGTTGGGGAGAGAATAGATCATATTCGGTCGTTGCACATGGCGCTATATATAAAGGCTGTTATAAGTGGCTTTGATTTTATGGAGATCCTGGAATAGTAGAGTACTAGATAGTAACATTGATAAGACAGGATAAAGCGCGTTGGTTTTACTCTCGGTATATCATGCGTCTGTTTCTAGATGTGTTTTGTTTGTGGCCAGTGTGATAACTCAAATGTTGTCAAGATGGAGTGGGGAGTGGTAGTATATTGCAGCTCAATATCATCAGAGTAGAGACATAGACCTCGCAGAGGTTGCTTCAATAGATAGATAAATCTATGAAAAGTCTGAATGCAGGTTATTGCAAATCTTGTGGGTTTGGTATGCATACGAAAACGTACAAGAGGTACAGCCGCATAAGCCAATGTATCGGTGTTTGTGAAGTAGATAAACGTTATAATGTTATTATGTTCTAAGAGTTTTCCATGTAGTATATTAGAAGATCTGGGTAGAGAGGTCCCATCGGGCAAGCCAGCAAGAGTATTTGTTTGAGTAAATATCTACTCCGGTTGAAATGAGTTTTCGTGATACAGACGCCTTAGTAAAATGTTTGCGTTATTTTATGATGAGGGGAAAGACGGAGTATGGCGGTGAATTGATGTTAGTGTTGTTAGGGTTATATCTTTCAATGCTCCTGTTGAATACGTGTCGCTCAGGAGGATGTGCCACGTACAAGCGCGTGTGTAGCCGCAGAAGAGGCTAAACAAGGGATTTTTGCACTCAATAAACTTAAAAATTGGTCAGGGTGGGGATCAACTAAGTTGGTGCGCGCTTTTCTTTTGCTATACCAGGACCTGCGACAGACAAAAGTCAGAGAGGTGTTTTCTATTATGTGCGGGGGTCTCACGGATTAGCGCTGTTTATTTAATATGGTGGGAAACTGCCCAAGGCTCAGCCTTGTAGGGTCTACAGGCGTTGGTGTTTGGAGCATTATATCGCTCAGGGGGCTCAATCTTTTTGTTTTATCGAATAGTTCTGGAGAGCATAGAACTCGAACCCGTGGTGTCGCAATATGCAGTCATCCGTTTGAAAAAGCACGGGGTGTCCTCTTATGGACTTTGCATTGCTTATATTACGAAATATCGGGTGGTCTTTAGTAATGATGTAAGCTTACTGTTGCAAGTATCAGAAAGAATTTTTGGGGGCTCCTTCTTTGTGAGCGGGGCGGTGCGCTCAGGGTGTGTTGGCTCTCTCAGTGAGCAGGGTTTGCGTCCATTTGTTTATGTATAGAGTCGATATGTGTTGTGTGTGTGTATACGCTTGTGTCGTACTTTATCACTTCTGGTTATCGATGTTTGGTTTTCTTGTAGACGGCTTATAGGGCGCTTGTAGAATATGAAAGAGCGGGGCGTCTTTTTGTCTTCTCTTTAGTCTCGGAATGGTCCTTTGGCGCTTCGAGAAGGTACCACTAATTAACTAATCCTTAGAGTTAGGTTTTCATATGTATGTGTATTCTATCTCAGTTTTGTGTTCCACCGGGTAATCAGATAGTTTGACTGAAGAAATGATAGATTAGTCTTCAAACCTTTTTGTGTCATTTGTCCAATAAAAGTGTCTTGGGCGTTTTTCACTTACTCGCGCATTATGATCATTACCCGCTTAGCCGAGTAGCGCGTACTGATTTCATCGGCATATTGGCAGTGGTAGTTTGAACACAGGTTTTTCTTATGATGTTGGTGATGGGCAATGATGCATCTTATATAGTCTATTTTGTGTATGAGGATTAGGTTGAAAATATTTTATTGAAATTAAATATATTTTCACTTGTATTTTTTAATTTATAGAGTAATTGTTATTTATACTTAATATTTATATATATTGTATGCTCCTTCATTCTTTAGATATTTTGTGGTACAAATGAGATGTATGTTGTTAGTTGGATGAAAGTTATACCATGCGGTTATGGAATTTATTTATTTGAATAAAGTATTAACAATGTTATAATAATAAAAGGATGACATATGATATTATACTGTTTATTTTTGTTTTTTTTGATAAGTTACTTAATTTAAAATAGATATTATTATTTATTTATGTTTCGGTTAATATAGTTGAATTAGTGCTATGTATATGTTATATTTTGTGAGTGTTGCGGTGTGTTAATATAATATTTTTTAGTGTGGATTATCTATAACAAAGCTTTTGAGTATATAACATTTACTTAGATTTATAGTATGCTAGAGATTTTATCTCCATATGGCTGATTAGAATATAACTCTCGAATTAATTGGATCCATTCCTAATTCAATGATTGTTAAAACTACTAATATCATAATGTATATTTTTAAACTTATATTACATTAACTTGCGACTGAGTTTACCAACCTCTCTAATTTTTATGAATCGCCGCATTTTGGCATTTTGAATTGTTACTCGAATACAAATATGGCGCTTCTTGCTAGGCGCAAGGGAAAACTCATAATCTTAAAGAGAGCACTCCTTGCAGTCCTCTATGTTAGTTTTTTCACTTATTATGAGCGCAAAGTTAAATTTCGAAAATGGTGGTGTTAGTTTCAGAGAACGCGACACTTGAGAGGAGGCCTCGATATTCATATAATAAGTTCTTTGGACACGCGATATTAGAATTTCATAAACTCATAAATATAACTTAAAAATATCAACTATTTTTTGTAAAGAAATGTTTACAAAATTTAGTAATCCCCAAAACTTTAATACCCTTTAACAGATCATCGGCTTCATATAATTTATGATTATAAATATAATATATTATTATATATATTTAATATATATATATATAATATATAATTATATATATATAGTAGGTATAAATTTAATATATATAGTAATATAATTAATAATAGATAATAATATATATATAATAGTAGTATATATATATGTCCTATTCCTATGAAATAGGATGGGTCAGCTAGTGGTAAGGAAATTTGCATCTAGTTTTTTCCTCCACTTCAATATTAAGGATACACAAATGGTTAATTAATTTTGTTATTCACATACATATTTACCACAGGCTTTGCAAATTTACCTATGCAAATAAGCTGATGTTGCGTAATTTTTTTACTTTTATAGTTTTCGAAAATGATGATTTTTGAGTGCCTAATAAAATGGCCCTTGGCACTCGTTTCTTTTTAATTTTACTGACAAATCTAACTACTTCCAAATTATATTTAATTATTTTTTTTCATATACATTTTTTTTTCAGATACGTGGCAAAAGCTTAAAAATTCAATGGATTTGGCTTGTGGTCGTTGCAGGTTATGGCTTTAGAGGGCAAAATGGCAGCGTATTCCATCAATAATAACGCATTTCCTTATCAAGGCTTCACAGACTCTTCTTTGTCCTCAAAGCAAGTTATATAAGCCAATTACTAATTACTTGTATTAGAAGTCCGGGTAACACTTATATAGGGTTTAAATTAGACGTATTCGTTGCCGCATATTGTTATATTTTATCTTAATGATTGCTCCCAAATGAGAGAAGTAGTATTAAAAATGTTGTTCAGCGACTTTAATCTGTTAGATATAGAAATATTGTCGATATCAGCCAGTAGGGCAATTTCAATTAAAAATATTTTATTCATCTATTATCTAATTTTTATGCAATGAGGGGTATAGTTGTGGCCACCCGGGTGAATATTATTAGTTAGTCATATAATAATAATGTTTAAATAATTTATTTTAATAATATATTGGTATTAATGCTCAAATATAAACATTGTTATTGTTCTTATTCTAAAGATGTACAGACTATTTATTATGAGCTTTTAATCATACTTTATTGTTTTGTAATTTTTTACTGTAAATTTTGAAGGTATAACATTCTAGTTCACTATCAAAATTGAAAATAATTAGTTCAATTCAAAACGTTTATAAGAATTATATTATTATATAGGGTTTTCAAATAAAGATTATATAAGGCCTCTACAAAATCGATATTTTTTTACTTATTGGGAAAAAAAGATATTTGAATGAGATGATATTTCATACTGGTAAGGCAAGTCCGCATATATTACTTACCTATTTTATTAGTGTTGGAGTTTATATCCCTATCTATTGGGTATTATGTCATCCTGATATTAATCTACTATCTATGTTTATATCTGTATCCATACCGTTAGTTTCATTTATTTTCTAGTTAACTGATAATAATATCTTTAATAGTTCTTTCAAATTATTGAGTATAAACATTCTTCAGTTTATATTGTCTTCTTTAATAATTTAGTGATATCATAATACACATGTATCCATCAATTACACTTTGGTTCTTCTGATTATTAAATTACATTACCCATTTTCTCTAACTAAGAAACTGTATTTATCTATCCACATTTTAGCAGGTATTAATATTATACTACGCTCGTGAAGGTCTGCTAGTAATATATAATTTAGTATTTATTATTAAGTTATGATTATATATTAAATGGTATGGGTATAATATAGAATAAGATAACCTTAGGGCCATAAGGAATAATTAAGTATAATATTTAACTATTATATAATATATAATAATATATATCAGATAATATATTAGTATAGTAGTATATACAATCATTATTACATTTTATATAACTATCCATATCTATAGGATTTAGAATGATAGAATTATCGTATTATCTATTAAATAGGTCACCATGTAATACGAAACAAATTTTGTTAAAGGAAGGAAATTATATATATACTTAATATGGTATATGAGGTATATTAATAAATAGCATCTTATAATTTTCACTATATTGGTTTCAATTTTATACCACTTGTGTGTATAGCTAATATATTCTATGACTCAACCCTCTCTCGGTCGGGCGCACTGGATCGGACTTAAATGAAGATTTTTACTCTTAGTATAGGGGACTATATGGGATACGTGTCCTACGCGGACACCCAGTTACTTCTATGAGTTGATATTGTAAAAATTTGCTTAGCTAATCTATTATCTAGGAGCTCAAGTCCACTATTAGGAGTGATGATATGAAGTTTGATATCGCCATTTATTGTGATAAACAGATTCCGTACTCGTAT
The DNA here is from genome assembly GCA_015478945.1 of Trachelipus rathkii. Lineage (NCBI taxonomy): Eukaryota > Metazoa > Arthropoda > Malacostraca > Isopoda > Trachelipodidae > Trachelipus > Trachelipus rathkii. The sequence continues at coordinate 6,993 of JABUQX010116837.1, forward strand.
GATTAAGCTGAATGTTATTGTGATTAACCTAGTAATCATCTTGGAAACTTAAATATTATTAGTCTATTTTATTAAAATATTGGATATTTCCGACACCTTATAAACATCAATGAGCAAAAGTAGATTATGGTGATGTGGATTATTAATGGCAGGAAATTTCATGGAGATCGATTCATAATGAGGTAGAGGAATCACATGTGAATTATGAGTGATGTATTGGAATTATGCTAAATTAATTATTATTGAATTATAGGAATAATTATTGAACTGATGTTATGGATAGTAGTAATATTTTTCCGGTGATATATTAGTTATTTGTATTTTATTATATATTGTGATAATTATTCACGTTTTATTTGATTTATCAGTATTTGATATATATGCACTGTATATTTATCTATCTATATGATTTTTCAGTCCTTTAACTTTTATTCACTGACATTATCATATTAGGTAATTTCGAATCATATTAGATCTATATCATATACTGAATAAATGGGAATATAGGATAGTAAGGAATGCTAGTACAGTCAATGTAATGAAAGTTATCATTTCAATTTTACTATCATTGACCTGTATTATTAAATAGTGTATTCTATTTTTACACATTAATATCAACTAAGTTGATACTATACACAGCACATATTATTTCTAAATGCAAGTATATAAGGTAATAAAATTATGTATATCAATTGGAATTAATTCGTTGAGTTGAGATGAATATATTGCATTATGTGAATATATAAATCACATATAAGAATATTATGCTGAGTATAATATTTTATATTTGAGTTATGAATCTTATTGATTACTGATATGTAATTTTATTGTCAAGATTATTCAAATGCAGTATAGAGTGTGGGAGGATCGGCTTATAAGTTATATTGATGTAGATGATTGCATAGATAGTTTATATCATGGTTATTAACATATCGAAATTAATTAATTAGTTAGTTGATTAATTATTAGTATCAGAGAAATAGGTATTAGTATTAAATAAACATAGTAAAAAATGTATACTTTAAAGATATTTGAAAATAGAGGAAAGAAGCACACATTAAAAGGTTTCTAAATGTTTTATGATTGATATGTAAATTATTAATATTATTATCTATGAATAAATATGTATCATTAATTAATTTATATTATACTCCAACACAAGTACTTTATGGAGATGACTTTATATTACCATCTAATACATATTGATTTTCATTATCTATTATTAACGCATAACGTGGATGGAAACATATCCACATAATTCTACACACAAGGCTTCACGAATTCAATTAAATTCGAGTATTCATCTCTACTATTGCTAGTCATATCAAGAACATAACTTCTATTTATATACGGAGAAAATTGCTGCCTTGTATGCGACCTTCTATTTCGTGAATTGAGATTAATTAGATTGGACTTATTGCTAGATGTATTTAAATTATGTATGTAGACATATGTATTTATTGAAATAAATGGAGATGTACTATCTATTTAATTATTACGATTCATGTTATTTATTGTATTCGAATTGTAAACGAATTGTGAGAAATTATTCTGGATTATTAAATGTACTAAATGATATTGGACTGTGATTATTAATTATTATTGAGGAGATACCTTCGAGGTGAATGATTCTCTTGTATAAAATAACTTATTATTTTCGCAAGCGAGATAAAGAATAGTGAAGTGATATAAATTTATGAGATGATTTTTAGTTAAACTATGGTTGCTTCGATAACAGTACATGTGATTCTATTGATAATCAAATAAAATTAAATATATGTAAGTTTAGGAGGCCCGTTTGTATTGATGAATATTACAATTTTACAATGTAGATATACCGGTAAAGAATAGTGTAGCAGAGGAGATTCTCTGAGCGATTATTATATATTAAGAATGGGTAGATGTATAATGATTATAATATCGTAGATTAAATTGATCATTACTAAAAATGAGAAAAGGTAATAAAATCAGTTATTGATGTATAGGACTATATATAGAATATGTGATATATATATAAGTGTTAGTATTAAAGAATTAATGTTATTGAAATATAAAATATGTAAAGACTATATATTACTATTGACCAATTGAGTCTATTATGATAAGTTGAGATAGGCAGTAAGTAAGTAAGTTAGAGGCATGCTGAGTAAACGTGAGGTAAGTAAAGTAGAGATAGAAAGTAAGTTTAAGATAGTAAAGGTAGAGTGACTAGGTACGAATAGAGTAGAGATGGAGTGACGTAAAACTGAAAAGGAAGGAGTAGTGTTGTTAATCAAGAAAAAAAAGAAGACTTTTTAGAATCTGGCAATAATTATGATTCAATAACAATTATAAGAGCATCTAATGGTAAAGATTTAGTTCGAAACTCTTTTATCATGATAATTAATATACACCGTACGTCTATCATATTACATCCTTCAACCCGAGTATAATGAGTGACAAGATGATTTATAGATCCCCCCGATTATATGTATGTTATCGACACACTTCCTTACATTAAATTTACATTTAAACTGTAAACTGTACAAATAAGTTGAATGTGTAAACAGGCATACTGAATTAAAATGATTTTAACCACATTATTATGTATATTAATCAATAAATTTGATTTTAATGTGATTTTATAAGATTCAATTAAGCTAGTATAACTGTATTCCATATATATTAAATTATTCGCACATATTATGTATTAATGTCAATTTATTATTATTCATTCATATCTATTTTATAGATTAAATAGCATCTTAATGACCACTATTTGATTTTATCTGATGAAACAGTAATAATCTGTGTATAGTAAATTTACCCAAACTGTTTATATAATCGTAAACAATGATAGAAAAATTATGAATAGATAGAATTCTGTAAAGCTAGTAACAATCTCCTTCCTAAATCAGTCCACGTGTGCATTATAATAAATTTCAATTAAATATGTAACTTAATTTATAATTATAAGTAGTTTCAAAGATAGAGACTCGGCTATTAAAAGTTCGTCCATAATTACACATAGCTAGACAATAATCTTAAAGCTACTTGTATTGACCTTGTAGACAATAATAAATCCCTGAAACTTTAGAACATTGTAATTCTTGTTAAATATCATTTTATGGCCAGCAGTATATGTGATGCGAGATTATCCTCACATATGTTTTTAATTAATATAACTATCACAACTGTTTCTGATTGACTAATAAGATGAGATTATTTGGGTGAATATGATGTGGTAGTTGAAAAGTAATTAAAACGAGTCTGATTAAATGATGCCTTATAATTGAAAAGATTTATATTATTATTATTCTTTATAATAATAATTTAAGAAAATTTTTAATATTTTTTAATATATGATTCAATTTATAATTGTACTATTTTAATTTATGTTAATAATTATTAATTATTTTAATTATATTATTAATTTTTTTTACATTATTAGACATAATATATTACCAGGTGTAAGTTCATTTTAACAATTATATATTTTTCTTTTACTTTTTCATTTCGTATTGATATATATCATTATACCTTATATATTTTATAAATCATTACGTTATAATAATATTATTATCTATATTCGTAATAATTTATCCTTGGAGTATAGTATAATTTTAATTATTATATACATATCTATAAATTATTATATCATAATAATTGTGATATATAAATTATCTTTTTAATAAATACTTGAGTATGTATATAACTATAAATAATATAATTTAATAAATTAAATAAATAATAAAAATAATTATAATTAAATAATTTAGAATGTAAGTAAATATATAATATATATATGATTAATAAATGATATAATTGTTAATAGCTTTATATAATATTATAAAATATATTATTTCTGATTAGATTAATTTATTGTTTAAGATTCTTAAAGGGACTGATTATAATTATGTAATTATTTAATAGTAATAATAACACTTAATTACAACTAAATTATATATACATTATCTGTATTATGTTATTATATTTTATTATTATTTACATATTACAGCCTGATTTATGGTGGGGAGTTGGGAGGATGGTATTTAATTAGTAGGACATAGATGGAAAGAGCATATTTTAGAACAGAGGGCGTAAATGTAATTAAAATAACTCTGGAAGTAAATTATTACCAGAATAGCTGAATCCTAGAGTCGAAACCGGAAAGTAAAAGTCTTTCGAAGGATATGTTAATAACCATTTATCGGCGTTTCTTCTATTGTACGACGTTACTGTAAAGATACAATAACCGAAGGTTTTTTTCAAAATAATCAAAAAAATAAAAAAAATAAATAAAATAATAATAATTAAATATCATGTCATATTTTTTTAAACTTAATTATATTTAGTTAATAAATAAATAAATAAACTATTAATAAAATTATAAATGTTTATTTACACGGAGATATTATTGTTCTTTATTGCGTGTAAAATTTTCACGACCGGTGGGTGGGGTGCCTCGTTTTTTTTCGTACCGACATGCGTTCATCTCCCTGCATTACCTGCACTCGCCCATCCGCTAGACGCCAAACGTTGTGTGATAGGGGCTAGAGCCGCTTCAAAAACTGGAATATGCAGTTCACCATGTTTTGCTAGATATATGTGTCATGTTACTAATTTGGTACTATACCACGCCTTTCAATCATTAAAGTGATATCTCTACACTTATTCCAAATTTATTATCGAGTCTTCTTGCGTCTTTCAAATTATACTTACGTACATTCCGCCAAATAAGGCGGGGTCGCATTCAGCCCTCAAAAACCATGAGATATACTCGTTAGTAAAGGCCTGAAACCAACTATGTTACATACAACTATCTCTTCATTTGCATTTACTCCCATTGTAACCATCGCTCTAAAAAACTAAATGTGTTAACTATTCAATCATTTTTAATAACACATGCGATGTTAAATATTATTACCTGTTACATCACCGCCACGCGCCACCAACATGGGGGGTGCTCCATCCCTCCACAAAAATTACGGGCCTGAAATTTGACATTGTTAGAGCAGAGCTGTAAACACTTGGTAAAAATTACGTCTCGTTATTACGGGGGTTTCACCCCCCATCATTAAACGTGGCAGCGCGGGGCGGATATCATTTATTCTATGCGACTCGGGTCCTTACGAATGTTTCACGCTATATGAGATTATTCTCAGAGAATACGTGGGAGTCTTCCCTCAGCCCTTCGGAACACAACATCCGAAACTAATATACACATTTATTCTGAAAAATGACTTCGATTATATAACTTGATTATACATATCTTTCATGCGATTAAAATGTGACCTTTACCACCAATTATTTATATTATAATTATTGCTATTGTCTAATAAATAGTCAATTATCCAAAAGAGTGGAGTGGAAATTATTCGGCTCCTTCTTATTAAAATTCTGCTGTGAGATACTTTGACATTGTACGAAACTATTGCATCGATGACACTTTTGGTTTATATTAATTACATTCATTCTTTTCCTATTCTTAATAAGTAGTACCCCACATCATATAAGGGTTTAAATAAGCATTGTCCAGCTATGCAACGTGGGGTGGGTGGGGCTCTTATTGCGCTCCCCTTAAATCCAATTGAAAAGTTATCTGAACTATTAGAGCAACGAACTTGGTATAACGATATCGGTCCTTTGTAATATATGCGTCTTCTCGGGTCTTCGAGTGAGTTGGTAGTAAAGAAAAAAAATAAAAAAAAAGAAAAAAAAAAAAATAGACACCCAATCTGTTTGATATTAAGTTATATGAATAAAAAATACTAAACTTTCTTTATGTTAATAACAAGCTCATAATACAGCTCTAAAAGCAAAGTAGAGAAAGATTTGAATACTATCTAAGCTCCTCTGATCAAGAAGCCCATCAATATTCCCTCTGCAAAAATATTGTCACATCCATAAATGACTTAATTTACTATACCTAAATATTATGATCTTCTTGGCAAGCTAAATCTGGACCAATGATCTATAGCAATTTTGGGTCTATCTGAGCTCCTTGCACTTATCCTACAATTACGCGCGATGCACACGATTATCTAAGCAACGGATCCTAAACCTTTCCATGCTATACATGATTATAATCAGTTAACTTTTAGAGATAGTATGTAAACATCATACATCGAGAGGCTTTAACAATTTATATTATTGAGTATGAATTAAACTGACTTAAGTATGTAACTCTCGTGGTTTGTGTTGTGTTTTGTGATTAGGGATTATCTTTGCCTTTATAAACTGTACAAAAGACATTTGTAGTTTTTTCCCTTTAAGCTGACAGTTTCATTACGTCAGTTCGGACCTCAACTCACACTCCCTGACTCCTTCTTCTAAACCACAAATTAACCATTATGTTTTACTACTTTTGAACTACGACAGGAATTAATACAGTTATTTCTATAACTTAGAGTTTAAAATATAATCTCCTCCTTTTAAAAACACGTGATTAATGTAAAGTATAACTAATAAATAATGCAACTTTGAAAAATATTTTTAAATGCTTCGCTTTGAAAAATTACATAAGAATATAAGGAAAGTTTCAACTTTTCGCTAACATTGACATCAATACCATACTGATCGTTATAACATAAAACTGAAGAGTAGATATGTAATCAAAAGACCTCGCAGCACAGCGCGGTCTAAGGAGAAGGACCAGATCGAAAAGTTATATCCGATAAGCTACATCTCTAGAAATATTATTGTGCTTTCATGACTCACACACTCAGGAGGGTTAATATTAACAAAAAAAGTATTAGCATAACCTTTTAAAATAGGGTAATAATATATAGCGTTGATAATATATATATGAGATATATTACTATAAAATATATAGGGGTAAAAATGATTTATCATCAATTTAAAATAAGTAACATTAAATCCCTTGAACTTATATAAACGACATTATAACGATACACTCAAAAACGATAAAGAAGTTCTCATTCAGATAGAGAAATGATAAAATGGAAAGTTGGCTAGTTATTAAATAATACAAGGTAATAGTAAATGGAGTCGGCTGAACGACTGCTTATACTCTTATTTTTTGATTTCTATCTAAGTAATATTTTGAAACTAATAATAATAATACCTCATATATTACATATAAAAAATTATTTTACAAATTAGTAGTATATTGGATACTCACTGAAGCTATAGCTCAACTAAGGTAGATACAGTTTTACTATAAATAAAAAGCACCACGAATTATTCAGAACTAACATCATATTAAAGACAGTAACTTACTATATATTATCACTTTCTACTCATTCACGATGTATTTTCAGTAGTAATACACTATAGATATAATATTGAGCTATAACAAGAAATAAAGGACGATTCAAGCTTTTATGCAAACTTTTAACAAATATATTCATTATAATTTAAATAGAGAAATACATGGCCATAGATTAATATAATAAATTGATACCTATATATATAACAACTATGAATACTACAGATAATATCCATAACGTAAAAGTTGCTTTAACAAAGTTACATATCATAGTTTAAGACAAGAAGTATATAAAAAAATATCGAACTAAACACGGCTTATGACAAGATACACATATCTAATAGTACTATAATTAATAGTCAATTACACCTTGCCTAAAACATCAAGTAATAACCGCATCAGATAGGAACTACGACTGATTATTAGATATAAATACTAACATTATTATTATAGATTATTCTATGTTATTATTATATTTATATTATAATTAATATATTCTAAACTTTTTAAAAATTTATATTCTTTTAATTTTATTCTAAAACTTTTTTTGATTATTAAAAAACTTTTAGTAATTGTCTATTTCATTTATATCTTTAAAATATTCTATGTATTTATAAATAACTTGTTTTTTTATAATTTATTAATTTCCTTATAACTTGATTGGTTCTTTAATTTAAAAAAACTTTATTTTGTTAATATTTATATTTATTATCTTTTATATACTTTTTTGTTTTTACTCTAAAAAATTTTACATTAAACCTAGCAAGTTTATAACGTTAATATATTGTAGTTTATTTAACATATAAACCTATATACTAAACGGTAAATTAGTTAGATACAGTAGAATTCATAAGACTATCCGCCTCTTCCTACTACCCTATCGTCGCATAACTACATGATATATAGATGGGTATTTAGATTACTAGTTGATTACTATATATGAAGTACATTTGGGTTAGCTAACAAGTTATGGGGCCAAAGTCAAGAATTAAGAGTTAGCATTTGGGTATTAAATGATCGGTTTGATTAACGAGATTATATTAGACTGGATTCGTTCATACAATTTATTTATGTAATTGACAGTTAATAGTATAAAAGTGAGAAATCTATATTTGATGACGGAGAAAGTTTGTCAAACTATCACATAATCAATAAGACTAAATAGTGTTTGTATTGATTTAGTAAATACCCTATTATTGTATAAGCTTCGACATAGCTAAAGAGCCTAACGATAGTTTAAAACACGATTAATAAGATCGACTAAATAAATATGCTATTAATAATATATCTAATAAAATATAACCGTTAATTGTAAGCAGTTATTATTATTATCTTAATCATAATTATTATTATTAATTCAATAAACCAAGCTGTAAATACTAATCTAAGGATTTATTACCTTAATTTAAGTTAATGTTACAATAATATATATAGACTTAATCACTAGACTCAAATAGAATATATTTATCAGAGCAAAGTTATATTAATTAAATAAATATATCACTATACAACAAATATTAAAATATTATTATTTAACATGATTAACAAAAAAAATTTAGCAATATTAAAGATTATATCAACAGTGCGTAAAGCTATTACCTCGAGAATCTCAGATAATGAAAGCATTACTGTAAACTTGTAATCTTCATTGATCATGACGTCTATAGTTTCAACTCAAAAATATTTGGCTGTTCTTATATATATGAATAATATGACTTTATTACTTCATATCTTTAAAATGTTCCGACTATACTTATTTTTCTCTTTCCTAAAAGATCTCACAAATTATATATATATAGTATATGATAATAATATTATATATAATAATATATAGTATATAGTATATATATACGTGTATGTATGTATAAACCGACTAGTTATATATATATATATATATATATATATTAGACTTTGTAAGCCGGTGCAAGTAACACATGAGTGTATCTTTTTCTATATTGTGTTTTGATTGATTGGTTCTACTGGCCTTTTAATTCAGACACTTCTTTTTTCCTTCTCTGCTGACACTTCTTTTTTCAATAATATTTCCTTTCTAATTATTATTTCTTTTTATTTTTTCATATGGAAAAAAAGGACTATTTCCGCGAAGTTTTCTATAAAAATTATTGGAAGAACGTTCTTAGACGTATTTTCTCATATAG
>JABUQX010116838.1:5000-15000 GCA_015478945.1 Trachelipus rathkii
ATTAATTATTCGTATGATGAAAATTTATAAATATGACGAACCATTCAAAGGAAAAATAATAACCTTACTTCTTTTTCATAGTGAAAAGTCTTAATAGACCCAAATGAATTGTACCGGTCTCTATTTCCTTTCTTATCAATGATGATCATTTTGATAAGGAAAATTATAAATAAAAGAAAGCAAATTTTAAATTATAAAACGTTTTTACAAAAGCTACAAACACGATTCTTATCCCCAACTAATATTAGGGGGAAAACAAAAGAAAATTTCTTAGAAAGTTTTTAATTTAATCGTTAATATGTTTTTGTTTCATGGAATTAATAAGAATTAGATAAAATAATTAAATAAAAATAATGTAGTACAACTCGTAACAAGAACTAAGCAAATATAACACAATACAGCAAGACTATATCCAACAATTTCGAAGTCAATATAATTCTTCAGTATATTTACTTCGCGCAGCAGGAGCGTGAAAAGAGAGAAGAACGAAACGGAGGTGCGAAGAATTTTGGAAGAAAAATACAGCAATGGAAAATCAACTTACAAAACAATTTAGAATTCACTTCCTCTCCAACAATTTCACTTCCTTCTACCAAGAACGAAAAAAATAAAATAAAATAAAAAAATGTAGTTAAAGATGTCCTTCCGAAACTACGCGGCAGTTTCTCATTTCCCTCTTCGCATTATTATTATTATTATTATTATTATTGTCTTTTTTAGTATTCTATATCAATATTATCATATTAATTATTATTATTATTATTATTATTATTATTAATTATTAATATTTTCATTTTTATTATTTTTATTATTATCTATTATTATTTTTAGTATTTTTTTAAAAATTCTATTGACAATACTGATATTATTATTATTCTTTATATTATTATTATTATTATTATTATTATTATTATTAGTCTTTTTTAGTATTCTATATCAATATTATCATATTAATTATTATTATTATTATTAATTATTATTAATTATTATTTTCATTTTTATTATTTTTATTATTATCTATTACTATTTTTAATATTTTTTTTAAAATTCTATTAACAATACTGATATTGTTATTATTCTTTATATTATTATTATTATTATTTAACTATCCTTTTATATTTACAGCAATTATCTTCACTATCAGTATAATAACCAACTAATACCTTGGTTGTTGTTACCTTAGTATAACTTGTCTTAAAAATTGCTACCAATGTTAGTTGAATTATTATCTTAAATTGCTACAGTTTATAGTTATTATTACTCTTATTATTATTATTATTATTATTATTATTATTATTATTATTATTATTATTATTATTATTATTATTATTATTATTATTGCTTTCATTAGTTATTATTATTTTTATCATTGTTAAACTTGTCTCTATTATATTTATAAATATTATTATTAATATTAATATGTTGATTGTACTTATTTTGATTATATTATGTATTATAATTGTATTAAAATTGGTTCTGAGATTACATTAAGTTCAATCCTTAAAATCAATTACTTAAATATAATTATAATTACATTATTTTGGGGCTCAAAGGACACAACATTGTGTTGAAATTAGTAGCCTCCTTTCAGAAATTGTATATCATTAAGCATTGTATTATACTACAACTAAATATTATAGCTATGTTAAACTTAATGATGTAAACTGTTTATTTTCTGAATAAATCATTTTGATTATTATTATTATTATTATTATTATTATTATTATAATGAGTTTTGGCTAGTAGTAATGTACAGAAACCGATGGGGCTAGGAATAAATCTTATAAGCCACGTTCATATTTACACATTTAAGATTTTGTTGTGTTTGTCGTTTGGTTTGGTGGTCGTTGTTGTTTGCAGTTGTTTGGACGCGCGCGCGCACACAAACTATATATATATATATATATATATATATATATATATATATATATATATATATATATATTTATTTTTATATATATATATATATATATATATATATAACTATTTATATATATAATATATATATATATATATATATATATATATATATATATATATATATATAATATAACACATTTAAAAATATAAATACATATATATAGATATATATATATATATAATATATATATATATATATATATATATATATATATATATATATATATATATATATATATATACATATATATATATATATATATATATATATATAAAAATATATATATATACAGCGTGCGCACACAAAAATATATATATATATATATATATATATATATATATATATATAAATATATTATTTTGTTTACTGTTGTAGTTATGGTTTAAATATTTTAATTTATTTATTTCTACTTGGTATCTATATTTGTATTTAAATTAAAAGTTTTAGCCGTAAATAACACATGGGCAAAATGTTCGAAGTCAGATTTGAACCATCGTCTATTGAAATGGTATACGGTCGGTTTAAACCACTGAGCCAAAGTAACCAGTCCTTATTTCTCTGTTAATATACCTTATCGTCGAGGCACGGTCAATTTTGTTGTCTCTCTTTTTTTGCCTTTTTTTGAAATTACGTTTATAAAATACTTTTTTCTCTTTCGTTATATATATATATATATATATATATATATATATATATATATATATATATATATATATATATATATATATATATATATATATATATATATATATATATATATATAAGCTCTCTCTATTTGAAGGAGACAATTTTCAAAATGATATTGTTTATCTTCTTGATTCCCTGCATTTAAAATTCCTGTTGAGTAATCATTATGTAATTTCTTTTTTAAAATATAAATATAAATTATATAAAAACTTTGCTACCCAGTTCAACCTCAATATTCCAATATATATGTATGTAGTCTATTGTATTTATTCCATTATATGTTTTTTAAACAATGTATGTTTTGATGTAATTGTAAATATATTTGATGTTAAAAATTTATATGCCAATGACTATGTAGTTTCTAATTGTTATAAATGCTTCAAAATAAAAACGATTTTTATTCCCACATAAAAACTTATTTTCACACAAACTAATATATATATATATATATATATATATATATATATATATATATATATATATATATATATATATATATATATATATATATATATATATATATTAAGAACGAAAGAGAAAAAAGATGACTTTATATACTAAGTTCAAAAAAGGCAAAAATCCGAGAAAAAAGTCGGGACGAGAGAGAGAAGAAAATTAACTGTGCCTCGATTATAGGGTAGAGACTATTAGCACAGAGATATAAGGACTGGCAACTTTAACGGTGGTTTTTAAAGCGACAGTAAACAATTTCTGATAGACGATAGGCTCAATCCGACTTCGAAGATTTTGTCTATGTATTATTTAAGGCTAAAATTTAATTTAAATAAAAATAATTAGGAACAGTAAAAGTAAATAAATTAAAATAATTAAACCATAACTAAAATTATATATATATATATATATATATATATATATATATATATATATATATATATATATATGTATATATATATATATATATATGCTAACTATATATATATATATATATATATATATATATATATATATATATATATATATATATATATATATAAATATTGTGTACACTTATACGTATAAAAGGTATGGCTTATTAGACTTATTTCTAGACCCCATCGGTCTCTGTGCATTACTAGTTATTTTAAAATCGTTAACACCTTAAATATTACTTAAAGCCGAAACAAACAGCATCTAATCTTCCTCGATATATATATATATATATATATATATAAATATTTCTGTCATGGGTATTTTTCTATTTATATATATATATATATATATATATATATATATATATATATATATATATATATATATATATATATATACTTTATATACTAACTGCTATATATATATATATATATATATATAACGACCTCTTCTGGGAATTTTTCTTTAACTAAAAATTTCCTGAATGGAAAAAGAAAAGAGAAAAACTGTTCTGCATTTTAATTAACTCGAATATTTTCGTAGTTTGGAATTATGAAAGCTAATAAATAGACTTTTTCTTTTGCAGCAAGCTTCTTTCTCTCTCTCTCTCTCTCTCTCTCTCTATATATATATATATATATATATATATATATATATATATATATATATATATATATATATATATATATATATATATATATATATATATATATATATATATACCGCTCTATTCTATTTTCCTCAACCTCTCTATCGTTAAAATAGCTGAATCGTTCTCCAAATACTATCACCAATGGTACTACCGTCATTATTACCCTTCCGAGATCTCAAGTCGTATACATTCTGCTTTGAAGAGAGCTTTTGGGATCCGTTTTCTTCTACACATTCTTAATTACTCCCTTTCTCTTCTTTAGATACCTTCGTTATTTTATTTTACAAAAGAAAAAAAAAAAAAAAAAAAAATCCTGATACAGATTCTTCTTCCATTTTATTCTTTGTCTGACAATGAACAGTGTGTATCAGTCAATGCCCCATCTCCGCTATAAACTAAACTACAGTTACAATACTTGTTTATCTCTTATTTACGTGGATTTAGGATATGTGTGCTCAAACATTTTTAACCAAAGAGTACTCAATATTTTATATATATATATATATATATATATATATATATATATATATATATATATATATATATATATATATATATATATATTTATATATATATATATATATATATATATATATATATATATATATATATGGGAGACCGGTGGTAGGGCGATGGAGAAGTCCTTAATTCTTTCTACTCACGGTAAATTTCCACTTAAAACAAGAGGTTTATGTGGACAAAACTTCTAAAAATTTATACATTATAAGGAATCTCACTCCTCTCTCTCTCTCTCTCTCTCTCTCTATATATATATATATATATATATATATATATATATATATATATATATATATATATATATATATATATATATATATGCTATATATATATATATATATATATATATATATATATATATATATATATATATTAGTGATGGGACGATTAATCGTCATCGTCATCGTCATCGGCAAAAATCGGCATATTTTTTTCCAATCGTCATCGTCATCGTCATCGTCAATTTCTGCCGATTATTTTGCCGATTAATTGAACAAATATTAAAAATTTTGGATAATATTAAAACTCAATAATATATATATATATATATATATATATATATATATATATATATATATATATATATATATATTTTTATATATATATATATATATATATATATATATATATATATATATATATATATATATATATATATATATATATATATATATATATATATATATATACCACATTTTGATTAAGGTATGTATGACATTCCAGTGCCTAATGGTTCGCCTTTCTGTTCTGAGTTCATATCCACACTCATCCTCCAGACATCTTAGAGACACCATCTTTTATCCATATCATATACACATACTTATATCCACCCCTCTTCTAGACAACATCTTACAGACATCCCTATCCCTTATATCCCTATTCGTATAAATTGCCGAGATCATATGTCCTGCGTGTCGTAGAAGGCAACTAAGTGATGGTGGTAGTTGGGAATGCTAATGCATGGCTCAGAGAAGGTCGTGATCGCCGTCCTATCTTTCGGCGAAAATGTATGAATCGTATGGATATATGGAATGTCAGAGGAATAAATGTTGAGGAGAGACGTGATGGATGTATTTAGAAGGGCAAATTTGATTTGCTAGCTGTGACTGAAACAAGATGGAAGGAAACGAGGGTGAAAATGAGTGGTGTGGTATGAAATGTGTGTTTGCGTTGGTGTGGAAAGGAATGAGGGGGATAGAAGATTTGCAATTCTGATAAGTGACTTGTGGTAGAGAGCTATGGTAAATTTTGTGTGTGTGAGTGCTAGAATTCTAAAGGTTAAATTTAAGTTTGAATAAGTAAAAGTATGTGTGCTTGCGACATATGGTCCATCTGAGGGTAATTTTGAAGAGTGCAGTTTTCTGGGATAATCTGATTGATGTTTTGGATGGGGTGGAGTTGGGGATTTAGTTCATTTGCCACATCTGCCATTTATTTATTTTTACAGCTGTCACCACCACTCACAGTCAGAGAGCCCTATTCAAGAGGGGTGTAGTAAGCTCAAAAGTTCCCCCTCTAGCTCAAATCAAGCACAGACGCGGGCTTTAAAGTGAGGAAGATTAAATTCAGCGGGACATACAGAAGATGGAAAGAATTCCACAGAACAGAGGTGGCGGGAAAGGAGGAAGCACCACAGCGAACTAGCCTGCAGTTACCAATATCAACACAGATACAGCACTCCTTGTGCTGAGGGCGCCGTAAAGGTGGTGGTACGCAAATAATAGTTCCCTCGAGCTTTTGCCGCTGCGGTACCTATAGAGATAAAGCACCAAAAGAACAATTTAAAACTCTTTTGTGCTTGACTCGACCCAATCAAAAGCAGGGTGAAACAGAGCCCCCAGAAATGAGAACAGTACTCCATACAAGGGCGGATGAGACCCTTGTAAGCTGGAACAACTGAGAAGAGAAAAAAAAAAAAGTCTGCAGTCAAACAGAACTCCCAGTTTCTTTGAGTCCAGCTTAAGCAATCGCTGTGACATGAGGTTTTCAAGACTTTTTGCCTATGTTAAGGCCAAAGGATGTTTATATTGTCAACAGGAGAGACGAGAGAACCGTCGAAAGATAGGAAAATTAGAATACGTTTTAGAGAAGGAGATTTTCAGAGGAAGTTGGGTTTTTAAAGAATTGATTTTCCACAAGGTTGAGACGACGGAAATTCTATCCAGATCACGCGAGAATAAAATAGGAAAGATTAAGACGAGAGGCAATTCTAGAAGTAAAGAGGAAGCAGAACTAAAATGAGTTGAAGAATGAAGGGGTCAAGTCATCTCGGTATATAGTGGATAGAGTTAGATGTGCAGGTGAAGATCAGCCAATGAAAAGTAGGAATAAAGAGATGAGAAAGACAGAACCCTGAGGAACTTCACTATTGACAGAAAAAAGAAGTCGCCCCATCAACAACAGCCGATATTTAGAGATTTGAACTAAAACTAGATAAACAAAGTGAAAGAGGAAACCCAAAGGAGGGGACTTGGAGAGCGGTGACGCGTGCCATACTCGGTCAAATGCTTTGGATATGTCAAGCGCGCCACCACCGTCTCCCCGTAGTTAATAATAATGCGGAAACCATAAATACGTTAAAAAAGGAAAGTATATCGCCAGAAGGGCCTCGAGCGCTGAAAGCCATTACTGGCGATCGGAAAAGAAGGAATGAGTTTCCAGATAATCTAAGAAGTGAAAGTTGAGAAGGGTTCCAAAGATCTTAGATAGAATACAAGAAGAGAGCTATAGCGCGACAGTTAGAAGGATCAGACGGCTTCCTTTTTTCTGAATAGGTTGGACATGTGCAGGCTTCAACACTGAGGGAAAGTGCTAGTATTGAGACATAGAAGTATAGTTGAACGAGGGGCCAGGATAGCACGGACACACTCCCTCAAAACTTAGGGAGGAATGCCATCTGGGACCCGTCTTCCTATCCTTTATAGATTTCAAGGGCCTATGCACTCGATCAAATGTAATCACAGGTAAAAGACATAGGACACCTGAGAGGAGAAGGAGGAGGAAGAGATATGCCAGAATCGTCTAGGGTTGGGTTAATTGGAAAATAGGAGGCCGAAGAGATTTGGCCTTTTCAGTTGGAGAATTAACAACAGAACCATCAGGAAAGGTATACAGAAGTTGCTAGAGATGTTTTGGCAAGAGCCCAGAAGATTGTGGTGGAGAACCAAGGAGTTAACTTTTTCGTTTGATGAAAAGCCCCGCTTTGCTCGTCGAAGAGTATCCCTGCAATGATTTCTAGCTGATTGAAAATTGGCAGTGATAGGAAAACGAGAATTTTCCACCCCCGATACGCACTGTCTCTAGCCTGAATGGACAGATAACAAAGCACAGGTGGGCCATGGATTTTAGGGAGATAAAGATTTAGTTGAAGAAGGAATGAACATGCTCATCAACGGTTACAGCTTCCTCCTTATCTTAAATATTTATACATCCATCATTATTCCTAACTGGTAGCCAATTTGCTATCATCTTTGCAAAGTTGGTAACCTTAAATTGAAATCTCTTGTCTAAAAAACTTACACAGATATTAAGTTCAACAACTGATGTAGAAATCGTTACGGACCACAAACATGTCTCCTCATTTCCATTAATAAATACTTTTCCTATTCATTAATTTATTATTATTATTATTATTATTATTATTATTATTATTATTATTATTATTATAAATATTATTATTATTACTATTGTGTGTGTGTGTGTGGTATTATTATTATTATTATTATTAAGGACTTAAGGAATCCAAAAATTTATCGCTTAAATAATTTCGGAGGTTAAACCCCTGAATCCCTGTCTACGGCCTTATTGTATATATATATATATATATATATATATATATATATATTATATATATATATATATATATATATATATATATATATATATATATATATATATATATATATATATATATATATATATATATATATAGAGAGAGAGAGAGAGAATTTTTTAAAAATATATTTTCAAATAATATTGTCAAAGGCTTCATCATCGTCATCGTCATCGTCATCATCAAAATCTATTATAGTCGTAATCGTCATCGTCTTCATAAAAATTTCATAATCGCCCCATCAATAATATATATAAATATATCTATATATATATATATATATATATATATATATATATATATATATATATATATATATATATATATATATATATATATATAACTCTTCTAATATATATGGGAGAGATTTTTTTTTTTTTAGAAAGAGAGAAGAGAAGGAGAAGAGAGAAAGAGAGAAAAAAGAAAGAAAAAAAAGAAAGAGAAAGAAGAAGAGAAGAGAGAAGAGAAAGAGAGAGAGAGAGAGAGAGAGAGAGAGAGAGAGAGTTTTTGTTAGAGAGAGAGAGAGAGAGAGAGAGAGAGAGAGAGAGAGAGAGAGAGAGAGAGAGAGAGAGAGAGAGAGAGAGAGAGAGAGAGAGAGAGAGAGAGAGAGAGAGAGAGAGAGAGAGAGAGAGAGAGAGAGAGAGAGAGGCAGGCGAATGGAGGTGTCACTTACCGTAAATTTATATTCCCTGCAGAGCGGCCTGAAGGCGTTCGTGCCGCAAATGAGATACTCGCTGTCCGATTTCTTGGTCAAAATTCGGATGTAATTCTGACACGAATCGTTTGACCTTCCTTTCTTGTAGCAATCCACGATCTGGTTCTCGTCGGGGTACCAATCCATACGCTGCAGGAGGGCAAACACGTTCAGAATTAGTTAACAGAAAAAAAAAAATATATATAAAATATGTAAATTAAATTTAAAGCATGAGTAAAATTGAAAATTTACTTTTAAAAAAATAAAATAAATACATAGATTATTTTGGCAATAACTTATATAATTAATGTTATGTTATTAATTTATTAAAAAGTGTTTTCATTGATTTTTTTTAATGAAATAAATCGTACAGAGAAACCGAATTGTTTTCTTTGTCATTTTTTTCTTCTTCCCGAATACATCGAAAAGAAATACAGTTAATAGAAGAAATCAGATCTCTAAACATTCGTTGCATTATAAAATAAATGCAACGAATGCAACTAATTTGTAATCTTTCTAATTGGGGTCTTGTTGTTGTCGTTGTTGTTGTCTTCAATGTCTCAAAAACTCAAATCCTTTGTCAATATACTCGACGGAAAACATAAATAAAACCTCCTCCTAACCTAACCTAACTCTTACTTGATGTTACAGGTCTCATAGAAGATGAGAAACTACCTCCGAAATCCTACCAACATGCAACAGAAGCGAAGATTGGTTCGGACTTTTTTGTTACGAAATATCGCAATCAGATTTATTTGCTAATTTAGACCTATAGAACATAACCTATGATCAGTCTGGGTGATGTGAAGCCTCGCCTATGTGAAA
>JABUQX010116838.1:22500-27500 GCA_015478945.1 Trachelipus rathkii
CTAATGACAAATAAATCAGCTTTGCTTTCAGTAGCAATTTGTAATTGTTAGAGCACGGTTTGAATTTAGAAAAGGTAACAAAATGATGGGATTTATTAGCCAAAATGTTGCTTACAAGAGTAGGGAAGTCTTTATATTTTATCAAGCCCTATAACAGCTATGCGGGTTCATTAACTGAATACTGCTCACAAGTTTGAATCTCTTACCTTAGAAAGTACATTGAAATGTCCGAGGAAGTACAGCGTAGATATACAAGAATAACTTGGGATTTTGCAAACAAGAGTTATGAGATGGAATTGAAGAAAATGGACAATGGAAATGAAATTTCTTATAGGGCATATAATTCGAAGCTATATTTTTATCATCCCACACCTCTATTGAGAAGAGTAAATTCTTCATACAAGATCAAAAAAGGTTTAAAAAAAAAAAGAAAAAAAAACTATTTTTTTCAAGATTCGAGAAAATATTTCACTAAGCAGAAACCAAATAGTTTGTGTATGGACTAATTTGCTTCTATATGTGATAACTAATAGATAACTAATAATTCACATGTAACATTTAAAAATAGGTTAGCTATAGGTAGGTATGTAAATGACTTGAGTATTATATAGTTAATAACTTAATATGCATCTCGTTTTTGTTTTATATTTTAATGGAACCTAGTTTTGAGCAATGGTGGTATCGTAAATTAAAAAAATATTAGAAAAGAAAGCCGACAGCTGTGGTTGGCTATTGTGCATAATATTAATGTACTATCCCTTTTTTTATTTGTATAGGGGGGGGGTACTGATTGAAAGAAAAGAAAAGAAAAAAACTTTAATGCTAGTTAGAAGTGTTTGCAAGGAATTGTAGATATCTTTAGGTACTTTTCAAAAAAGAAATAAATTCAACTTCGGCCGAACCTTAACTAAATCCCAAAATTCCGTTAACATATATATATATATATATAATATACTGCTATATATATATATATATATATATATATATATATATATATATATATATATATATATATATATATAATATATATATATATATATATACGAGGAAATGAGAAAATTTCAAAGACATATGTAATTATCCTTCAATTGTCTTTAGAGAATTCATTTACCACATAGTTTTTTATGATGCTAATAAATAAATAAATAAATAAATAAATAAATAAATAAATAAATAAATAAATAAACTCGTAAGGTTTCGTGTCAAATCCAATTACAGGGAAAGACAGCAACTGCAAATAGAACTGCGGACTGCAGTAATTTTGAAAGGAACTTTTTGGTTACAGTATTTCTTGGCGCAAACTTCTTTTTTAAATTTGAGAGAGAGAGAGAGAGAGAGAGAGAGAGAGAGAGAGAGAGAGAGAGAGAGAGAGAGAGAGAGAGAGAGAGAGAGAGAAGAGAGAGAGAGACAGAAGAGAGAGAGAAAAAGAGAGAAAGAGAGAAAAAGAGAGAAAGAGAGAGAGAGAGAGAGAGAGAGAGAGAGAGAGAGAGAGAGAGAGAGAGAGAGAGAGAGAGAGAGAGAGAGAGAGAGAGAGAGAGAGAGAGAGAGAGAGAGAGAGAGAGAGAGAGAGAATCAAGATTTTTTTTTCAGAGTCGAAAAAAGAGATCTCACACAACTTAAAAGTCTATCGCAAATCCCTCAGGTGAGCGCAGACAAACACCGACTACAGAGAGGATATTAAAAACTACGAAAAACATACGAGAGCAAGGAACTCAACAGAAAAGGTGTCTGGAAAGGAGGTACTACATCGAGCAAGCTTGCAGTTAGTTACTAGTCTTCAACATGAAATAACTTAGATTATAACAAACAAAGAACTCCAATTAGATTATAATATTGGCCAGGACCAATGTATGGATTTACAGATTATGGCCATTAGCAGAGAAGCACTTTGTTAGCCAAGAGTGCCTTTGTGGAAATGATAACTTTCAAATCGAACTGGAAAGGACTGTACAATTTTTATATCTCATATATATACCATATTTATATTTATATATATATATATATATATATATATATATATATATATATATATATATATATATATATATATATATATATATATATATATATATATATATAGGTGAAGGTTACCATAAAGGAAGAAAAAACTATAGACTTTTGAGGAAAGTTTATTTAGAAGAAAAGTTTACTATATATATCTAGAATTATTAAAAAGCAGTGTACTTAAAAAAAAGAAAACAGTACAATATTTTATATGGTTAACCGAAAGATGATTTTTATATTATTACAGTCATTGCAACACATTTTGAACAGTTTGCAGCGAGTTTATATTTAATTTTTTTTTTTTAAACTAGTAAAAATACCCAAGTGATTTCTAATTAAACCAAACCAGCAGGTCAGGGTCTCAGCCTTGGGAACGACAGGGTGGGACTATTTCCCCCCCTCCGGGGTCTCCGGAACCCCAACTCTTTGGTATTTGGGTGTCGCGGGGTTCCTCCGCCCCTCCCCCCTACGGGGTATGGAAAACGTTCCCCCTCTGTTCCCCGTCGCGGCTCGGGCCCCCTACTTGGCCGTGTAAGTAACATATATGCAGTGTTTTTGGCCAAAATAGGGCTCAGCCGGCTGGCTGAGAGGACATTTCCATACCTGCTCAGAGAGGGAGAGGCCACGACATAGCCTGGAAGCAGGGGTCCAGACCCGGAGAGGAGTGGTAGAGGCCGGGGCAGCCTGCCATCGTGCCGTCTCTGGGAGTTCCGTGGACAAAAAAAAATAAAATAAATATAAACTCGCAATTTTAAAAAATGTTTCACGATCTAAAAAGTACCACGATTAAATAAATATAATATCAAATATTATAAAAATATTAACAGACAAAAAAAAAAAAAAGAAGTAAAATACATTATTTTTGTGAACATACATATATATAGTGACTTTCTTCACAAATGAGCTTATATAAAGTCATCAGTTTTACTACTTATATACATAGAGTAACCTTCTATATATATGTATACTATATCTTATATATATCTTTATTATAATATACTTTCTATATATATATAATATCTTATATTATATTATAATATACATATATATAACTTAATACCCACACTTGTATACATATATATATATATATATATATATATATATATATATATATATATATATATATATATAATAACTCTTCTGCTATATATAACTCTTTCTTCAACAACAACAATATATATATATATATATATATATATATATATATATATATATATCTGCTATATATATATATATATATATATATATGGTTAATTTCAGTGCATTTATGTACCATATAAAATTTGGTTATTTCCTTTCTAAAGATTTACGAAAATATCGTAATTTATTAATATTAAATATTTAAATATAAAATGGGGTGAATAAGAGGGAAAGACGATAAAAGAGTGGAGTTAGAGAATGGTGGGGGAGGGTGGGGGGTAATAAGAAGAGGGAAGAAAGGAAGAAATAAGGGAGAAAAGAAAACGTTATTCAAATTAAATGCAAAGCAAAGCACCAAAGTTTGAAAGAAAACTTTGGGTGTAGTCATAAGGAGGCGGAGGATGGAAAGGAAGTCGCGCGAAGCATAACATCCGGTGCCTTATAGAAATTCCGTGGTAAATGGCGTACATTGTATGGGAGGGGGGACCAATGCTGTGAGTGTGTGTGTGTTAAAAGAAAAAGTATGAATGTTTGAAGATGTTACATATATTCAAAATTAAAAGTTTTGACACTAGTAAAAAAAAACTAAAGAAGATCTTCTAAACATTTTCCATATGAGAGAGAGAGAGAGAGAGAGAAGAGAGAGAGAGAGAGAGAGAGAGAGAGAGAGAGAGAGAGAGAGAGAGAGAGAGAGAGAGAGAGAGAGAGAGGAATTATATATATATATATATATATATATATATATATATATATATATATATATATATACATATATATATATATATATATATATATATATATATTTGTTCAATTACCTATCATACACCTATATATATATATATGCCATATATATATATATTGAGAGATGTGCCAGACCGAGAATTTTGGTTTCCGGCCAGATTCGGAACTTTCGGAACCTTGAAAAAGTTCGGCCGGAAGTTCGGCGGAGCCAGGAACTTTTCGACTTCAGCTACACCTTGCATAAGCTGCGTTTATAAGCCCGACTGCAGCTTTGGAGGCGGGAATACACAAGCATCGATTCCAAGGCCATTTGCGCGCACTTCGTCGTAACCGTCGCGGTCGAAGGCGCGTTGGTAAATCTTCGATTTCGGAGATTAATAAACGGGCGGGCTGCGGAAAAAATCTTTGTTTACAACGAATCTTTACGAAACATGTGTCAGGCGGCGCCAAGGTACTATCTTTGCTTAACTTTTATATTAAGGATACTAATGTCCGTAATAAACCATGTAAATAGATGCGCCATAAGTGTAAAGTGTTACTTACAATTGCCAGCTGGTCAAACAGGCGCGCTCGGCCATTTCCATGTACTAAATTTCCTGTTCTCTGATTGTTTGTAATTGTTTTCAATTCAAAGCGTTCCGAGTCGTTTTGTACATGGGCTGCACTCGGGCTTCTGGGAACAGCTATTTCTACTTAAAACTTGTCTGATTAACAAGTGGAGTCTCTCTATAAGTATCTGTCATCTTGTCATATCCATACTGTGAGCTCTTAGTTCTGCAAGCTAAAATATGGATAAGCGGATCAATAAATTTATTAAGTAAAAAGGAATATGCTATAGCTGCGTTCAGAAACCCAGAGTGCAGCCCAGTAGTGCAAGTGGCTCCAGCGCTCAGGCTGAAAGAAGTACATTAATGGCAGCAAGGCTGAAGAATTATTACCTGAAGTGGCCCAGCCTTATCAGATCTTCGTAATCTCATAAAACATACTCTTATCATGGGCGTATACAGGGGTCATGGGCACTTGTCCCTAAATCTTTAAATAAAAATTATGAACCTTATATGTTTTTCAGACGACGTTTTTAAGGGTTTATTAGTGGAAAAACTAGAAAAAGATAC
>JABUQX010116838.1:37500-40000 GCA_015478945.1 Trachelipus rathkii
TTCTAAATAAAAACTATTGTGTTCCTTTCCCTATCCTCAGTAGTTAGATGTGTTGGTAGTTAAATGTATTCGTAGAATTCTTTTTTACAGATATAAAGAACTTCGAGAATCTTTCAGATGCTATACTTCCTTACTTCAATATGAATCAACTCAATAGCTATAAGATGTTTCTATAAAAATATCCAACTAGTCAAAATTAAATCTCAAATAAAATATTTCTTATATCTAATGTTAGCTATATGAATCTGTTTAATAAATCGCCTATAAATCTGTTATGTTTCAGGCGGTTACCTTCTACTTTCAATATAAAGGCAGCAATCAAGACAACTTTTAATTTAATTAATCAAAAGCTATTGTAAACTCCAAATTGTCAATTGAGCTTAAATATCTAGGGCTTCTATCACTATTTCTCAAAGTCAACTGTGATTACCATTAAACCGTTATAAAGTTCAATTTATCAAACTAGTGTCATCAAACTTCAAAGTATCTAAACATTCAATTTACCTTTTTGGAGGTGGCTCTACCATGGGCCCTACAATAACGCGTCACTGCTCTCCAAGCTCCCCCCTTTGGGTTTCCTCCTTCTCTTTGCTTACTTATGTCTAGCTTTTTCTTTCAGATAGCTTTCAATGCAAAACATTTGTTGATGGGGCTGACTTCTTCTTTCTGTCAATGGTGGTTGTTTCCTCAGGGTTCTGTCACATCTCCTACTTTATTCTACTTTTCTTAAATTAATGATCTTCTCGCGCACCTCTAATATAAATTCGATGACTCAACCCTGTAGTCTGTCACGAGGATAATTCTGCTCCCTTTTTTCTTCTGTTTCTGTTCTTAATCTTTCCGATTTTATTCTCGCTGATGGATAGAAATATCTTAGTGAAATTCAATTCTTTAAAAAAACAACTTCTACAAATCTCCTTCTCCAAAATACCTTCTAACTTTCCTATCTCTTTCGACGGTTCTGTCGTCTCTCCTGTTGACAATATAAACATCTTTGGCCTTAACATGAACAAAAAAATGTCTTGGAAACCTCACGCTTGCTTAGCAACGGTTGCTGGGGTGGCTCAAAGAACAGGAAGTTCTGTTTAGACTGTGAGACTTTCACTCGCTTTTCTCAGATTGCTCCAACAAGGGTCCCATCCGCCCATGTACGGAGTACTGCTCTCATATCTGGAGAGGGGCTCTGCTTTCACCCGGCTTTTGGACAGGGTCGAGTCAACGGCAAAAAGGCTTATAAACTGTTCTGTACTTTCCAGTTCACTTGACCCTCTATCTTTGCGGAGCGATGTTGGTGCTTTATCTCTATCCTATAGGTACCGCAGCGGCAAGGTGCTCAAGGGAACATAATTTCGCGTACCACCACCTTTGACTCCCCATTTTAACAGCTTTCGGGGTGCTGTAAATCATGCACTAGTGTGTTGGCATTGATAACTCTGACTTGCATTTTGCTGTGGTGCTTCCTTCTTTCCCACCACCTCTGTTCTGTGGAATTCTCTTCCATCTTCTGTATTTCCTACTGAATTTAATCTCCTCACTTTAAAGCCTGCGTCTGTGCTCCATATGCGTGATTTGCACTGGGAGGGTGGGCACGAGTACTACCTACCCAGGCAGGAATACCATTAGGTGGAGTAGTGACAACTGTAAAAAATCCTTGAATGAGCAGATATGTGGCAAATGAACTGAATCTCCTATTCCTCCCATCCAAAACATCAATTCAGTTGTCGAATCGCACTCTCTCTAACATTACCCTCAGATGGATCCATATGTCGCAACCACACAATTTGAAAATAAACAAATTTAAATATTTGGGCTTCTAGTACTCACACACAAAATCTACCATAGCTCTCTACCACAATTCACTCTTCAGAATTGCAAATCTTTCCTCCCTATCATTCCTTTCCACAGCAACTCTTCATTTCCACCACACCACTCATTTTTCACCGTTTCCTTTCATGTTTGTTTCACAAAGAGCAAATCAAATTTACCCTTTCTAATACATTCATCACACCTCTCTCCTCTCATCTCATCAACATTTATTCCTCCTGACATTTCATATACAGATACGATTCATATTTTCGGCAGAAAGGGGATAGAAGGGCGCTTGCAATCACAGAACCTTCTCTAGGCATGCCTTAGCATTCTGGCAAAGATAAGTAGTAGTAGGCAGCCAACCTAACTACCACCTTCCCTTAGTCCTTCTACGACACACAGGACATACGATGTGGGCAATTTTTTTCTCCCTACGTATGGATATAAGGATAAGGATGTCTGTAAGATGTTGTCTAGAGAAGGGGGTGTGGATCTAAGTATGTGTATATGATATGTTGGCTGGAAGGATGAGTGTGGATATGAACACATAACAGAAAGACGAACCATTCGGCACTGGAATGTCGCATAAATATATAAGCAAAATGGGTATATATATATATATATATATATATATATATATATATATATATATATATATATATATATATATAAATATATATATATATATATA
>JABUQX010116838.1:47500-57500 GCA_015478945.1 Trachelipus rathkii
ACACACACACATTATATATAAATATATATATATATATATATATAAATATATATATATATATATCATACTATATATATATATTTATATATATATATATATATATATATATATATATATATATATATATATATATATATATATATATATATATATGGGGTGCGAAGAATAACATCCGGTTAAACAATAGTTACTTTCATGTATCCGACTGAGTAACTATTACCAGGTAACATATGATAGAATAATATAATATCGAGTTTACCAAATTGACAAAGACTTAATTATTGCTAACATCGTTTTTACACAATTTTTGAAAATTAGAAAGTGAATAAATAAATACATGTCGCATTGACTAATATTAATCAAAATCAGATCAGATAAAAAAATCGTATTAATAAAAACACTAAAATTTTCAACACGCTTTCTCTAACGGATCTTCGGGCCCGCACCTGTGGTGGCACAATATCTAGAGGTAGCCCGTTTCTCGTAAGAGGGGACCAGGGGCGACGAAGTAGGTAAGTAAGTATATATATATATATATATATATATATATATATATATATATATATATATATATATATATATATATATATATATATATATATATATATATATATATATATATATATATACTATATGCTCATATATATATATATATATATATATATATATATATATAATTTCACTAACAAAGATGACAACAAATTTTGAAACTAACAAAGATTTTAAAACAAAGTTAAGTAAATAGAGATATTCTGTTTATTTGACAAATGTATTTCTCAAGCTCTCTTTCTCGCTCCCTCCCTCCCTCTCACTCTTTCAATAATTCTCTCTCTCTCTGTATTGACAGTAACTTTCTATCAAAACCAGAGCCCAAATCTCATAAATGTAAAACAAAAGACGAATAATAAAATGGCAATAAATTTCTTGAAATATTTATCAATTACATAAATACATGAAGACCAGACCAATCAATTAATTACAATCATCAATATATATATATATATATATATATATATATATATATACTATATATATATATATATATATATATATATATATATATATATATATATATATATATCTGCTGCTATATATATATATATATATATATATATATATATACGCTACCTAAAACATTGTAAAATATATTACCTTAGGACTTACTTTCATCCATCACCGTCAAACTGGTCCCCATTGGAACATAAGAACAGAACACCTAGCCCCACTTCCTTTTTCAAGATCAGAACTATTTTGGGAAGCCATATTTTTGCTACGAAAGTTTAGCACCTCTTGCGATTCATTCCGAACCTCGTTTTGGTGCCAAATCTCTTCCTTTTCAGCTTAATTTTCATCTCAGAGAAGGGGAAAAAGATTCTGGAAACTAGATCTAGCGAGTATCCGGAGTAAAGGACAACTGTCATTTTACGAGACGTCGAACTCTGCTGCAAGGCCAACTCTTTATGAGTAGTAGTATCACGAAGAACCAGTTGTTCGGAAATATTTCTCCTAATACTATACCTCAATCAGCATGAAGTAATATTAAAACTTGTTATTTACGGTATGACAACCAGAAATATATTCCTTACATGAACAAAAATACCCTTAATATCAAAGACGACGTACACAATTTTCTTAATATCGAAGAAACGTAACACAATCTCGATGTTATCTTTCACTAGAGGAAGCTTTTCCTTTGGTCGATAAAATTTCTTCTACGAGCTTCGTTGGACAGTTCAACAAAATTCCCGGCACCGTAAATATTTTCTCAATACCCTTTTGCGCTGTGATGATCAAAGGAACATCCACAACGATTAACAGTTGCAAACAATCTTTGAAAGGGATAATTTAGTCATTTACCTTAAAAAAAAAAATAAATAAAACACTTCATCGTGCTCTTGCTGAAGCATTTTGGGAATTTCTGAAGCACTCTTACTAAACTTTGTAGCAGTATTTATAAAATTA
The DNA here is from genome assembly GCA_015478945.1 of Trachelipus rathkii. NCBI lineage: Eukaryota > Metazoa > Arthropoda > Malacostraca > Isopoda > Trachelipodidae > Trachelipus > Trachelipus rathkii. Next base: position 49,463 of record JABUQX010116838.1, read on the forward strand.
ATGCACACAGGTTTTCATGATCATCACCTATTTTCATCCAAGATAAAATGGTGATCCGAAACGTAACACCGAAATTTCGCCCACCACAGAAAATAAACATTCAACTTTAAAAACTGATAAAGCAGTACAACTTGTTTAGAAGGGATGTAGGTAGCGTTAATTAAACTAAGTCGTTATAGAAGTTCACGTTATTTTTCTAATTTTTTAGAGAAGCATATATATATATATATATATATATATATATATATATATATATATATATATATATATATATATATATATATATTATATATATATATATATATATATATATATATATATATATATATATATATATATATATATATATATAATAACATACATATATATATATATATACATATATATATATATATATATATATATATATATATATATATATATACAACTATTTTTTTAGAGAAGCATATTTATATATATATATATATATATATATATATATATATATATATAATAATAATAATAATAATAATAATAATAATAATAATAATAATAATAATAATAATAATATAATCAGTGATGTTAAACATCTTTGGCATAACTTAGTACAACTTTGAGTTTTCAAGTAAATTGACCATTTTTCGCATTGGCCAAAAAATTTTTTTTAATAATATACTAAATATTTGCATCCACAATTCCACATGTTTGTTAGTATAGGACCAACAATCGAAGTAAGTTTAAATTGTATAAACATGAGACTCATCGCTACAGTAACTAAATAAACATACATAAAGCAACTGAGTTAAGAGAGAGGGAGATGCAGTATTTAAAATGATATTTTCTGACTCCCTAAATATCCCTTTAATAACTAAATATATTTAATAAAAAGAATAAAAGAAATACAAAAACCGTAGTAGGAGTTTCGACCACACTTTTTTATTCTCGGTTTACAAAAGCGAGAACAGTTTTGCTCGCCGCTCGCTCCTCTTCACCATTTTAACAGATTCCATTTAAAGGAAACAGCAAACATGATTACAGCTTTCCAAACGGCTTTTATGAGAAACCTGAAAGAACCAATTATGGCAAACAGGCGTCCGACATCATAAATGTGGACAAAAGAAAACGGAACTTGAACCAAACAAGAAATTGAGGTGAATCGGACAGCTTGTTTGCTTTTATTTTTTTTCTTACTTCTTTATTTTGATTTCCTTATCTTCCTATTTCAATTCTCTCAGTTTTTCTTCAATTTTTTAATATTGCTTTCATTTTCTTTCATTTTTATGAGAGTTTTCTTATGTTCATTTTTTTTTTGTGCTTTGTTTTCTTCTTTCATTATTTTGTTTTCTTGCTTTATTCTTTCAGTGTGTTTTTTTCTTCTAATTCACATTTTATTTTCGATTTCCTCTTTTCCATAATTTTCTTTTCGTTCTTTTTTTATTTTATTTTTTCTCCCTTTATTTTCAAACACTTTTCTTTTTAATAAATCCATGAACAAAACAAAAAAGTGTAAAAAAGTTCTATTTTGAAAATATAACTCGTTATTATTATTAATACTCAAATATTAAAACCCTTTATTAAAAACTTATCTGTAAATGAGAGAAGGTTGGGGATAGTAGTTGGTGGGATGCATGGATGGGTCGAGTCCTCGTCTTGCATGCTTGGGGGGGGGGGGTATCGCAGCAAAAACTCTACTAAAACCTATCTCCATTCTAGGAATCGATAACTTTCGTGGTGAGCTCACTTAGGTGCTGTGCGTCACACAATTCAAATATCCCTGTAAGGTGAGGTTTAAAAATATAGGGGTGCGGTGTGCTTTGAAATATAGAGGTATGTTGCGATGCAGTGCTCGGTCAACACTACCTCAAATCTAACGATTCTGCTTCTTTACAGGTATATCAAAACCTTTATCAGGTCAGAATTGAAGGTAGGAATACATCAAATGTTTAGAAATGTTTATGTCATTATACTTTTTAAATTTTATATATATTTATTTTAGTATATTAGATAACAGGTTGAAGATCCGTATCCGAATCCACATAATCGCAGAAAGATAAAAATATGGGAATATTCACATTCCATCGTATCACATGTCTGCATTTTAGGAAAAAAAAATTACTGCTCTTTCAAAATTTATTTTTACCCGTTTTTTTTTTTTTTTTATGTTTTGAAATAGTTCGGTTCCTATAGACATATTTCCTGAGGATTTCAAATATAATACTCAACAGTTTGTATTACGTTAGGATTTTGTACAAAAAGTAAGAACATTTTCAGACAATCTTACTCACAGCGATATAAATATTAGCTATATAACGTAAATGAAACATATAATGCCGCATACCACCAACACTAGTTACCAAGAGCATATGAAAATTATATCAAATATAGATATATCACATGTATTCACATTGATTTTTGGTAGAAATAATAATAATATTCTTCCCTAATGTGATTGAAATTTTCTCTCTGTGGCTTTGCGTTTACTAGTACCGTCTCCAGATTTTTTTTTTTTTTTTTAAGGATCTAGCAGTATAGGCCATCATGTTTGCATTCCATCTTCCTTGGTACCTTTGTTCCATAGCTTTTATATATTGACGGAATTTTTAGTTTTGCTCCTCGGATACCGCTCCAAATTTTAAGGAAAGAACTGTAGAGGCGAGTTCAAAAACATTTAATTTAACACTAATGTTTCAAAAAAGAAAACTTTCCAAGCATATTATTTACTAATGTTTTGTAATTTGGGTTTTTCCAATTCCCGAGAATCCTTCAATTACAGTTTTCATGGCGTTCTAGTCTCTAATTCGCATGTTGTCATTGTAGCTTCAAAATTAGGAAACATATCAACTTTTTAATTTGAGGTCCAAAAAATATCCCTTCTTTAACTTTGGTATTAATAGAAGGAAATGTGTTACATATATACCTCAAACAAGCCCTTTTTTTGACCAGGGCTTTTACGAGTTGATTCATAAAGCCTAATTTAAAATAAAGTGGAAGGAACAGAACATTTTCGGGATTGACAAGCTGTTGGTGTAGGACATTTCCAGTTATTTTTGTGATCACGACTGTCCCATTCAAAAAAAAAGAAAAAAAAAACATGGATATTTGGTATATACTAATTGAAGTCCAAATACCATACTAATAACTTTTAAATCTCGACACAGAAGCAATCCGTACTCATCAAATTTCACTTTCTTTACTAATAATACAATATTCTTGTTCGTTTCTGTTACATGAACAGTGTGCTACAGGAATTGATGGCTGTATATATTTCTATTATGAAGTTGAACCCCTTTTAAGCCTCTCTTAGAAGAATCTATAAATAATCTCCACTCTGAGGGCTGATGCAACTAAATATGTCATTAGCTTCTGTACATTACTACAGCATACAAGGTCTATATCTTCATCAAAATATTGAAGTAATTCCCTTTCACGATATATGTACCATGAAAATGTGGTCCTGGAAATAATTAATGTCTGCTTTTCAATCGGGAGCCAAGAGGTTCACCTTTGTCTTGTGGCAAATATAAACCTCGCATTATTTCATTCAGCTCTTCCTGGTTTAGTAATTCAGGGATGCCTCACTTACCTCGGGAATATAAAACATCGTTGTCATCACTACCTTTATCGACAATTGGTTCATCATCTGGGTCATGATTTGTCTCTATTGATATAGGTGACAGTGGAACAGGTAGCTGTTCATTATGGGGTACAGGTCTTACTGCAGAGAGTAGGTAGGGATATATTATACTATTCTTGTTTTTTATATTAAACTACGAACAAATGTTTGGCAGAAATAACGGTCATTATAATGATTTGTGGGTTCTCTCCAAACCATTGGAATAGCAAAAAGCATGGATAATTTGTAACAAATACTGCATAGTCGTATAGCTTCAACACACTTTCGGCATACCTTATGTGGTGTCCATGCTTTATCCTGATCACCTAACTTTACGCCGAACTAAGCAAAGTACGTGCGTTTAACAAAATCTGTACTATTCTGTCTTTGTTTTAAGACGACAAAATTCCTGCAAATGTAACAAAATCTATATAACTGGAAATATAAAATGGAAGAAAGATATACATTCATGAACGGCTTTATGCGTTTGATATTCCAACAAACAGTCTCCATCTTATCGGTTCTGTTATTCAAACGTTCCTTTACGTTTGGCAATGTTGGTGTTAAAAGTTTGAATTCTCATAGAAAAAAAAATCTATGCGTAGTAACGAAAAACCGAAAACATATTTGGAATCAGCGTCAAAACTACCCCTATAAGCACTATAAATAATCAAAACATCAATATATATATATATATATATATATATATATATATATATATATATATATATATATATATATATATATATATATATATCTATATTTATTCGGCTACTATTATAGATATATATATATATATATATATAAGAACAATATATATATATATATAGGGATGTACCGATACCAGAAAAGAGGCCGATACCGATACTCTATTTTTTTAGGTGCTGATACCGATACCGATACTTTAATTAATATAATAAATACACAGTAATAAGATAGAACATTTGTGCACTGCTAGGCAACTCAAGATTGCATTCCCTGTACAAACAATATTTAGTCATTTATATTTCATATTTGGTTCTGCATATATATATTTATTTATAATTAAATATTACCTTTAAGGAATAATAATTGCAAATATAATATTAATAACTTTTTTATGTTTGTGTTTATTAAAAAATATTCCATTTCCATTTTCAAGTAAGTATTAACAAAGTTTAGCTACTAGCTTTTATGTTTTAACATGATTACAATTTACAAGAAGATTCTTTAACTAGCTACAATATAAAGAATAAAAATAATGAAAGAAGAGACCTCAATTAATCAGCTGAAAAGTCAAAATAAAAAAAAAGAGAAATGTTTAAAAATGACATAATGAAAATATCCTTTAAGATAGATATCATTCAATGCTCAAATTCAATTTACAAAATTGATTTTAAAAACAGCAAAATCCTGTATTTGGCGAGAGACTGTTCCTTTTGGGGTGTTTTACATTCCTACCTAACCTACACTATAAATACGCTCTCTCGACTGAGGGGGTGCTGATAATTATTTGCCTGCAGCACTGATAATAATGAAAACCTTGGCCCATTTTAATGCCCCATGATGAAAGGATTCTCTTCTGTAAACAGCATCTCCATGTTTCGTAGAGCCTCGTCTCCTCTTTCACAGACTGCAAATTTGAATTATCTTTGCTCCTTGATGACTGGCTCTTCATTTTACGAAGAGGTTCCCTGGTGTGATTCCTTCGAAGGTGAATGCAATTTCGGTCATGAACGTATCAAAGTCTACATCCCGATCTCTCATCTTCCGGTAGGTTTATTTGCTGAAAAAGCGCTACCATCGTCACTATCAGTGCTGTTGCCCAGGGGTTGCAGATAAGGCGGCTTCCCTTCTCTGTCTCTTTTTTTTTTTTTTGTGTCAAGCGAGCAAGCTCCTCAGTTATTCTATTTTAATGCATTCTAAAAGTGGTTTCACCGTCGGAAGTGCCATTCTTGTGGGGTTTCAACTAGCTTAGGAAATTCCTTATTAGAACCTTTTATTTATTTATTTTTTACGGTTGTCACCGCCGCTCACAGGCAGAACCTATTCAAGGAGTGGGTGTTGAACACCTCAAAAAAATCCATCTAACGCAAATTACGCAGATGAGCACAGACGCAGGCTTTTAAAGTGAGTGAAATTAAATTGAGTAAACCCAGATGATGGAAGAGAATTCCACAGACAAGTGGCAGGAAGAAAGAAGCACCGCGGCGAACCGAAGTCTGGGTTACTAACATCAACCACCAAACTCTTGGCCTTAACGGCTTGCTGTGCTACGGGGCGTCGTAAAGGTGGTGGTACGCGAGTGGATAGTTCCCTCGAGCACTTGCCTCTACAGTACCAATAGAAAAGGGATAAAGCACCAACATCGCGCCGCAAATATAAGGGGTCAAGTGAAAATTTGGGACCGGTTTATAAGCCTTTGGCCTTTGACTTGACCTTGTCAAAAAGCCAGGTGAAACCAGAGTAATATGAGAGTAGTACTCCACAAAAGGGCTGGATGAGGCCCTTGTATAGCTAAAGTACTGTGAAGATTAAAAAAAGTCTCGCAGTCTTAATAGAACTTCCGGTTTCTTTGATATCGCCCTAGCAACCTTTGTGATGTGAGGTTTCCAAGACAATTTGTTTTTATTTTAAGTCTGAGGATGCTTATATTGTCAACCAGAGACAGAGAACGGTCGAAAGAGATAGGAAAATTAGGGGTCTTAAAAGGGAGATTTGTAGGAGTTGGGTTTTTAAGTTAAATTTCACAAACTTGAGACGACCCAACTCATCCAGATCATTGAGAATAGAATCGGAAAGATTGGGACGGCAATTCTAGAAGTAAAAAGAGGAGCAAATTGCTATGAGTTGAAGAATGAAAGGGTCAAGGTCATCGACATATGAGTGGATAGAGTTAGATATTCAGGTGAAGTCATTGATGAAAAGCAGGAATAAAGTAGGAGATAAAGCAGAACAGGATTACCACTATTGACAGAAAAAGAAGAAGTCGCCCCATCAACTTCAAGACGACATTGAGCGATTTGAAGAAAGCTAGACATAAGTAAGCAAAGAGAAGAGAAGGCAAAGGAGAGGAGATTGGAGAGCAATGGACGCGTGCCATACCAGTCAAAACCCTTGGAGCATGTCATGCACCACCATAGAAGTCTCCCCATAGTTCTTAGAACCGAAGACCACAAATTGATCAAGATAGGAAAGTACATCGCCAGTAGATCTCGAGCACCGAAAACCGTACTGGTAATCAGAAAAGAAGGAAAGAGATTCCAGATGATCTAAGAAGTGAGAGGTGAGAAAGGTTCCAAAGTCTTAGAATGAAAACAAGTGAGAGCTATGGGGCGATAGTTAGAGGATCAGAGGCAGCATCATTTTTAAGGAATAAGGGTTGGACATATGCGCTTTAACTGAAGGAAGGTGCTGGTATTGGGCATAGAAAATAGTTGAACGAGAGGTGGGGTCAACACCGAGCACACTTCCTAAAAACTCGGAGAGGAATGCTATCCCGGGCCACCCGCCTTCCCTACGTTCATAGATTTGGGCTCATTACGATCAAATGAAATGATAGGTAAAGGCATAGGACACCTGAGAGGAGAAGGAGGAGGAGAGAGAGAGAGACAGAATCAAACCAGGGTTGAATTAGAGGAAAATAAGGAGGCCAAAGTGATTGGCCTTCAGTTGGGTGTAACAGCATAATCATAGAGCGAATAAGAGGGAGGAAAAGGATGATTTACAGAAGTTGTGAGAGATGTTTTTGGCCAGAAGTTTGTCCAGTAGGAGAACCAAGGAATTAGAGCACATTTTCGTTTAATGAAAGTCCGCTTGCATGTCAAGAAAGAGTAACTCCTACCAACGTTCCCAGCTAGTAAAAATTGGCAAAGAGCGATGGGAGAACGAGAATTTTCCCACCGTCAGCATTGTCTCTAGCATGTGAATGGCCAGGGAACAAAGCACGATCAGACCATGGTTTTGAGGAGAAAAGATTTAGTCCAAGAAGGGAATGAACCAGCTCATCCGGTAACAATTACATAGTTCCCACTTTTTCGGCGAATCTAGGAAGCGTCTTAAGGTCAAACACTCACCGTTACTTAGCTAGCGTAGAAGCAACGCAATGCCCCAATCGGCCCGATCAAGTGCCAGAAAAACCGCATAAGGGCAGGATGGAGATGTTGGAGAAAAAGTATTAAAATTAAGTGATATAAGTTGTGGTCAAATTTACCGATAGGAGCGAAGGTGGTGTATTTATAAAGAGAGAAGGACTAGTGGTTAAACGTAGGTCCAGTGTGTTCAAGAATCGGTTGGGACGATCCGGAATGTGTGTAGGTTATTTAATCAGTTTGCTCCAGATCGTTGAGAATACTGAATGATTCGGCTTCCTCCCAACTAAATCAGTACGAGGAACCCAACAATTCAGGTTTGTGTACATTGAAATAGAGGATATCAGTATTTGGATGAGAAAGATATAACAGTCTC
>JABUQX010116838.1:65000-67500 GCA_015478945.1 Trachelipus rathkii
CTTAAGAGGAAGACTTGGAAACATCTTAGTTCTTCTGATTATTATCTCAGATCGCCAGTATGGCTTCCGTAACAAACGCCAGACTGGTAATGATCTTTCCCTTCTCTCTTACTCTTGGTTCTCTCAATGCTCTTCGGCATTTCGGTGAATCTCTTGCCGTTGCGCTAGACATAACCAAAGCCTTCGGTAGAGTCTGGAACAAAGCTTTGATTTCCAATCTTCATTCTTTCGGTATATATATCCTTCTCTCTGCAATCTTCTAGCTGACTTCCTTTCCAGCCGTTCGATAGCTGCAGTTGTAGCTCGCCACCGTTCATATTTTAAATCAATCAATATTGGTGTTGTTCCTCAGGGTTCTGCTCTATCACCAAAGCTTTTTCTACTTTCCATTAATGATCTATCTGTCACATCGTCTCCTATCCACTCTTATGCCGGCGATTCCACCCTTCATTACTCACTCCAATTTGAAAGAAGACCATCTCAACTGCAAATAGTTAATACTAGGAGGGTGGCCTCAGTGGGGAGACTGACCTCTCATCTTTCCCACATCTCTAGTTAAGGCAAAGAGAACATGATTGCTTTCAATGCCTTAAATGCCCAGTTCCTTCATCTATCTATTCGACAAAATCTTTCACACAACTATGACATCTATGAAAACTCACAATTCAAACCTTATTCGGTCTTCAATATTATTGGCATTTCCTTTCCCGTGACCTTAATTAGAAGGATCACGCATTTCTTTCACTAAACAAGCTTCTAACAGGTTGGGCGTTCTGAGGCGCCTTCAGAACTACTACTCACTACCCCATTCGCTTGTCTGCTGTCAGCTGTCCAAACTTGTATGGGTAAGCATTGCACATCTTTGATCATCCACTCATACCGCACTCGTTGATAAGGTAAAAATTCTAATGGTTTATGATGTTAACTCCCCCTGCCTAATTATGTTAAATTTGTTAACTAATTCTCTTCAATCTCTTTCTATAGCAGTCGTAGTTGCATCACTAGCTTAATAATAACGCTTTCTTCCAAATAACGCTTATAATAACGCTTTCTTCCAAATAACGCTTATAATAACGCTTTCTTCCAAACTCTCTAGTCGTATACTCTTTATTTGTCTTGAATTCTTGCGACCCTTTCTACACAGTCTCATCCTTTCTCTATCCAACTCTCTGATAGAAGACAACCGCTACGCCCAGTTTTGCATGTCCTCCACTGGTAAAGTCTAAAAGACTCTCCTGCCATCTATTTTCCCAACTGCAGTTAACTTGCAAACTATCAAACGACATATCAAAGCATGTTGGCAGCTGATTTGGAGTCTTCTGTTTTTTCTCAAATCCGATTGAATTTAATAGACCTGTGACCTCTCCCCACAGGAGGAGATTATATAATATATATATATTATATATATAATATATATTATAATATATATATATATATAGTATATATTATATATATATATATATATATATATATATATATATATATATATATATATATATATTACCGGTATATATATCCCAGGACTCGGAATTTATTTTTAAAAAATTTTGCCATTTCATAAATTTTTATTGAAAATACTCATATTCCTCATCCTCCTAACAAATTCTTGAATAATCTTAACCTGTTTCACGACTAACACGGAAACACATTTAGTTATAAATGCGTTAATGTCTCACCTATTGGATCTCTGACCACAATTAATTTTTATACCTCTTAATTTGAATGTTCTCCATCATTGGCCATAAGCGCATTTTTAGGTACTTTATTTGGGCTAATTGGGAGATTTGCGTAGCTATTACGTTAGTTATCCTAAGAGAAACTTTTTTTTTAGCTCTGAGGGTGCTTCTGCGTCTTTCGAAAAGGTGGGAAACCTTAATCGCTGATGAGATGATAGGTTCAATTATATCTTTGACAAAATTATATTCTTCCCAAAATACAGGATTTGATCGCACTTGTTCTCGTTCCAAAGAGGGTAGAGTCACTGGGTATTGGGAATAGAAAACTCAATTTCCTATCACTCTTTAAAATTTAAATTCAGCTCAGAATCGCTGCAGGGATATTATAAGACGACTATCGTAACCTCCCTAAAACTAAACGAAAGTGTTTTTACCTCCTTGGTTCTCCTATATAGCTAGATATTTCTGGCCATCTGCCAAAAATATCTCTAATAGGCCTATCTTTTGTAAATCCCCACTTTCTGTCTTACCCGTTCCGATGAGTCTATTGTTAAAGCTCCTGCTAAAAAGGTATATCTATTCAGCCTCCCCTCTTCATCTAATTCACCACGAATGACTCTTGGCATTACTTTTTCTTACTCCACCTCCTCTTCTCAGGAATCCCATGCCTTTTACCCCGAGTTTGCATAATTATGATTGGGTTAATGGGTTTCTGAAATCTATGAAAGTGGTGGAGCTTGACATATCCAAGACTTTTGAAAGAGTATGTGATGTGCAGATGTTGCAGTGCTTTCTAAGCTCTCTTCATTTGAAGAACTTCTCTA
>JABUQX010116839.1:15000-19165 GCA_015478945.1 Trachelipus rathkii
CTTATATGTAATATATATATATATATATAATATAATATATATATATTAATATATTATTATATAATATATATATATATATATTATATATATATATTATATAATATAATAAATATATATATATATAATATATATATATATATATATATATATATATGTATGTATATTATATGTTATATATATATATATATATATATATAATATATATATATATATATATATATATATATATATATATATATAATAGTATATACTTATAATATATATATATATATATATATATATATATATGGTAGAATGGAATGCTCACCGAAATATTCTGTTCTATCCTTGGAACTGGAATATGTTAATGAAATGAGGAGGTATATTAAATTTAAATACACGAAAATTGTTTGTGTAGACAATTTATAAGCACTGAACAGTTTTTGCAATAAAAGCTTAAATAAGTAAAAGAAAAATAATTAATAAATTTAAAACAATTAATTTTAGAAATTTAATTTAGACCAACAATACCTAAAACATTTCACAGTGATAAATTGTCTTACACAAACAATTTTCGTGGTATTTAAATTTAATATACGTCCTCATTTCATTAACATATTCCAGTTCCAAGGATAGAACATAAGAATATTTCGGTGAGCATTCCATTCTACTACATATATATATATACTATATATATATATATATATTATATATATATATATAGTATTATATATTATATATTATATATATAATATATATATATATATATATATATATATATATATATACATATATATATACATACATAAATACTATATATATATTATAATATATATATATATATATATATATATTATATTAGTATATATATATATATATATATATAAAATATATATATATATATAATATATATATATATATAAAATATATATATATTACTATTATATATATATACATGATAAGTATTATACTATTATAATTTATTATGTTTTTATATTTTAAATTATGTTTTAGATATTGTCATTGTTTAGCCATACATTTATCAATACGATGCAAATGTTGTATTAGCTGCCTGATGGCAAATTCTCGATGATCGGATGTTCCATCTGAAAGAAGTTAAAGAAGTTAAATCATACTAAGAATTTTTGGTAGGCCCTTTATAAATATTCAAGATTTAATATTTATTATTTTGCATGCATATTTTACCCAATAAACTGTGTTCAAAAAGTTTATATATTTATCTTATATCTAAGTTGTACATACCTAGGAAATAGTAAATTCTATATGTTTGAGATTATCCTTTTCCTAAGTTGGCAACGCATTTATAAAATTTTCTATAACAGTGGTATAAAATTCTACTGAGTTTAAAACACAAATTTTTATACATATATATATAATATAAATATATATATATATATATATATAATATATATTATATATATATATAATATATATATATTATATATATATATATATATATATTTAAGATAATATATAATATAAATATATATTATATATATATATATATATATATATATATATATTAATATTATATATATATATATATATATTATATATATATATATATATATATATTATATAATATATATATATATATATATATATATATATATATTTAGATAGTATATATATATATAATATATAATATTATATATATATATATATATATACTATTATATATATTATATATTATTAATATATAAATATAAATAAATATATATATATATAAAATATATAAATATATATATATATAGGGCTATTACTTGCTAAGTTGGTGGCTTCTTTAAGAGCAAGCACCCTATATAAGAGGTTGGTAATTTAGAATTCCATATTTGAAATTATATTTTTATTCAACATAGAAGAGATATTCAATAAAGTAAAGTAATAAAAGTCCCTTCTGTTGAGATACTCTTTGTAGGCGAATTGCAAGTCGCAGCCTTTTCCAGTGCGTTTTTCAAACTCGCCTCTGACTCTTCATTTAAAAGCGAAAATTGGAGATCGAAATTCGGAGTCGCAGCCTTTTCCTTGAAGTTTATCGCTCTTGCCGGGAGGATTTCTGAAGAGAGTATCTTGAGTGAGATTTTCTTCTTATTCTTAATAATTGTTTACATCTGACTCTGTATCTGACTGACTGAAGAGTATCTCAAACGGAAGAGTTTATATATTGTTTCATTTCGACTTATGCTAAAATTTTGCTCGCGCAAATCTTAGCATAAGTACGAACATAAATTAAAATTTTTTTTACAAAGTTATAATGGAGTGCTACATTACTTCCTGCGCTAAACACGGAGTGAGAAAGTATGTTATAATAATTATACAATAAATAATAACTAAAATACATAAAATTAAAGTACTTTCAAATGCAAACATATTTAATTATGTCCGAAGACATAAGTAGACATATAAATATTTGAAGGCAAAAATAGTATACATGAAATTTGAAGAATATTCAAATACGAGCATAACTGGTTACATCCGATAGATTAACATATATACAAGTATTGAAATAATATAAATACAATAACTGTTATATATACAGAAATAAAAAAGTGCATTTTAACACAAGCATATTTGGTTATATCCGTTAGATATAAACAAACATACAAACATTTAAATGCATAAAAGTACAAAAATGTTAAATACAAAATAATTATGGAATGAACAATGAGATTAATTCACAAGTTAAATAGCCACATTGATTCGAAACCATTAAATCCAAGGAAAGGTCCAGTATAAGACGTTTCTAACGTATCCATGATTTAGACATGCGCACGTAGTTTGTCAAATGTTGTATTTACGAAGAAAACCATTGCTTGATCATATGTAGAGACAAGTTGCTGCTTGAAGTTTAGGTTCTTTATTTGAAAAATTTCTTCATACTAAAAGGAAGAGGTCACAGAACCATTAGAATTCGAAAAGGAATCAAGTCGTAGTGGAATTCAAAAAATGAATTTCTGCCCATAATTCAAACTTAAAAGAAAGAAATCCATACCGTAAAGGAAGTTACATATGTAGAGGCGAAATTGCTTGAAATTTAGGTCCTTTATTTGAAAAATTTCTTCATACATAAAAGGGAGCGGTCACAGAACCATTTAGAATTCGAAAAGGAATCAAAGTTCGTAGTGGAATCCAAAAATGAATTTCTGCCCATAATCCAAACTTAAAATGATTAAAGAAATCCATACCGTAAAGGAAGTTACATATGTCTGACGATGAATCCTCGAACTGTGAGAGTTGTGAAAAGATGAAGACCATAATCCAAAAATAAAATGAAAATTTTAATTCGTTTGCTTGAGTCATTTTCTCCGAGTGTTCTGATTGGGATTTTGTGTTATTGTAGTTTTTTCTTTTTCTTCATTTTTTTGTGTTTATCTTTAGTAATCAGAAGGCGTTGATTGAAGTTCTGGGTGTTCAACTCCGGGTTCACCAATTATATAGGGCTATTACTTGCTAAGTTGGTGGCTTCTTTAAGAGCAAGCACCCTATATAAGAGGATGGTAAATTATAAATCCATATTTGAAATGATATTTTTATTCAACATAAGTAAAGAGATATTCAATAAAAGTAAAGTAATAAAAGTCCCTTCTGTTGAGATACTCTCTGTAGGCGAATTGCAAGTCGCAGAGCCTTTTCCAGTGCGTTTTTCAAACTCGCCTCTGACTCTTCATTTAAAAGCGAAAATTGGAGATCGAAATTCGGAGTCGCAGCCTTTTCCTTGAAGTTTATCGCTCTTGCCGGGAGGATTTCTGAAGAGAGTATCTTGAGTGAGATTTTCTTCTTATTCTTAATAATTGTTTACATCTGACTCTGTATCTGACTGACTGAAGAGTATCTCAAACGGAAGAGTTTATATATTGTTTCATTTGGACTTATGCTAAAATTTTGCTCGGGCAAATCTTAGCATAAAGTACGTAACATAATTTACAAAAAAATTTTTTTTACAACCAGTTATAAGAAATGGGAGTGCTACATATAAATATATATATATTTATATATATAATATATATATATATATATATATATTTTATATATAATTATATATATATAATAAATATATATATTATTATATATAATATATATTATATATATATATATATATATATAATATTATATATATAATATATATATATATATATAATATATTATATAATATATTTATATAAAT
>JABUQX010116840.1:0-2500 GCA_015478945.1 Trachelipus rathkii
GTGAAGATCAATCATGTCAAAAGCTTTTGTGAAATCTAATAATAATAACAAGGAGGTGTTTTATTTTTCTAAATTATTTCTGTAAAGTTTTTTTGTAGCAAATGAAGGGCATCAGCAGTTGAGCGTCCTTTTCTAAATCCAAATTGTGGATCATTGAGAATGTTGTTTGATATAAAATATTCTGTTAACTGATTTGAAAAAAAAAATTTATTTTTTTTTCCCAAATAATTTTTTAAAACTAAATCGTTAATTTTTTGTGATTAGCCTATTGGTTTCTGTTAATTTTTTGCTAAGGGATTAGATGCTCCTTTTTTTAGGTATAGGATCACTTTTGCTGTCTTGAAAATATTTGGAAAAAACTCCTGTCAAAAAGATTCATTGAGCAAGTGTTTTAAAGGGGTGGCTATTTTGTCGGCAGCGAGTTTGAGGATGTGGTTGGGGATAGTATGAACATCACATTTTTTTTTTAATCCGGCGATTATCTTTTTTACCTCAGAGTCTGTGATGTGGATAAAGGAGAAATGAGACTCGTAGTCGGGGAGAAAAGTTTCAAATGATGTCCGACTAGGGGGTTTGTCTCTCATGATTTGTTTTACCGCGTTACAAAGTACTCCGTTTAGTCGCGTCCGCGATCATCTTTTGTCGGTTTTTTAACTTGATTAATTATATTTCAGCTCTTTTGATACATTGGGAGTTTTTTTTTTATTATTAAGTTGATTAATTTACTGATTAAACCCCAAGTAGCTTTGGAGTCTTTGTAGCAATCCTGAAATTTGCTAGAGTAGTGTTTTCTCTTTGCTTTCTTAATAACTGCCTTTAATTGTTTATCATATGTGTTATATATTTGGAATGGTATAATTTTGTTTTTATAGTTTATAATAATAATAATAATAATAATAATAATAATAATAATAATAATAATAATAATAATAATAATAATAATAAATAATAATAATAATAATAATAATAATAATAATAATAATAATAATAATAATATAATAATAATAGTAATAATTATAATAATAATAATAATAATAATAATAATGAATAAATAAATAAAATAATAATAATATAATATAATAATAATAATAATAATAATAATAATAGTAATAATAATAATATAATAATATTGTGATCTGAGAATAATAATAATAATAATAATAATAATAATAATAATAATAATAATAATAATAATAATAATAATAATAATAATAATAATAATAATAATAATAATAATAATAATAATAATAATAATAATAATAATAATAATAGATTAGAGGAGTTTGTTGTACTAGAAACAGGTTGGAAAGTGCTTGACAGAGCCAGACGTATGATCGAGGTTGGCGTATTGTGGAACATTTTTGCCTGTGGTTTAAGATGATTCAGATCTCATGAGGAATGTGTAATTCTCCAACGAAAGTCATGTTCATTTGGACCATTACGTCAATCGGCAGACACGTCGCTTCTTTGGTTTTGAGTTGTCAGATGGTATCTTCCAGAACCGCTCCATATTGCATGTTTCACGATTTAGTGTGTTGTCTCAGCACATGGTCTCTTCGGCACATATTTCATTGAGGATGAGGAAGGAAATTTTCTTACCGTCAACCAAGAACGCTACAGGGACATATTGATCGGATCATTGTTTTGCTATAGGAATTCGTTATTTTCATTTATTCTATTTTTTATTTGATCATTTTTAAAGTTGCTATATATGAAATAATTCACTGGCCAAAAAAAAATAAAAATTTTATGCTGCCAAGGATATTTTATCGAATTTATAGTATATCGGGTGTGCTGATTTCAGAAATGACATTAGTTTTCCAAGATTGGCTCTAGTTCTTGAGATACAGGGTGTTCCAGATTTACTCTTATACAAATATTATACAAATATTTTTTTAATGCATATTTTACAGTAATATCGTTTTATTTCTTTTTAAGGGGATACACCTTTAAATAAATATACTTTATTTTTTTCTATTTTTCAGATTCATAAGTACTTCACGAAAGAGCCTGTTTGAATAACCCCAATGTATTCTGCTACATCTGTGGTGAATATTGCCAGGAGAACCAAAGAAGAAATATTACTAACTTTGTGAAGCAAGCATATCTGGCATACTTTGGAATGAAGCTCGGAGACCAAGATAAGTCTTGGGCTCCCCATATGGTCTGTAAAACGTGTGTCGAAAATCTACGTCAGTGGAAAAATGGACGAAGAAAAGGTTTAAAATTTGGTGTGCCAACAGTGACTGTTATTTTTGTTTTGGTT
Source organism: Trachelipus rathkii (assembly GCA_015478945.1). Taxonomy (NCBI): domain Eukaryota; kingdom Metazoa; phylum Arthropoda; class Malacostraca; order Isopoda; family Trachelipodidae; genus Trachelipus; species Trachelipus rathkii. The sequence goes on from JABUQX010116840.1 coordinate 2,267, forward strand.
AAATGGGAAAGGTATCAATCGTACAAGAAACGTAAATTTGACGGTTATCCGGATTTGGAGTCAGCAAGGCGACCTGTACCACTACTCCGACGATGTTCCCATCCCAGTGTTCACTACACTCCCAGACCTAGATTGTCCTGATGAAGAAGATATCCAGGATTGGGTGTGCACACGTGCAGATAGTGGTAGGAATATGAAGAAAGTACTTCTAAACAGCAACAGTTCTCCCAGGAA
>JABUQX010116840.1:10000-30700 GCA_015478945.1 Trachelipus rathkii
GAAGAAGAACATAGAGGGTAAGTGATAAGAGGATGAAGATATAGTAGAGAAACAATAAATGTTATGGGTATTCAGTATTGTTGAGTAGTGAGTTGTAAAAGTAGGAGTATTCAATTTGTTGGAGGTACTTTTAGATTTAGAAGTGCCTCTAGACTCTATAGAGTGTCGACTGGTCGAGTGTTCTACGTTGTAGTTATTGTTGTTTGGTTTAATTTTAGTATACAAATTATAAAGTCTTAATTTTTAGTTTACGGAAATAGATACCATAGGTCGTCGGTTGGTTAAGCGAATGTATAATGGTGAGTGTGCTGAAAATCGACCAGCTGAGAGACCGAAGAAAAAGTGGATTGAGTCAGTAATGGAATGCCTGGAGGAGAGGAATGTGAGTTTGGCAGAGGCAAGAAGAGAGGTGCATAATAGGAGTGAATTGCGGGGTTTTGTGAGAGGGTATGGTTGTGGCCCGCCTGGACCAAGGGATGAACCTTACACGGATAAGATTCCATAGGGGGGGTCCGTCGGGGTCCCGTGAAGCTCTATGGTGGATTTTCCAGACTGCGGCATGTTCTCACTAAAGACTATAAAGTGGGCGATAAGGTTGGGCTTTCTTTTCGACTTGCGTCATATTCATATACTACTTTTCTGTTTCCGGTGTATGTGACGCACCTTACCCTCAATTTTGGAGAGAGAAGGTGGGGGATTATATATATATATATATATATATATATATATATATATATATATATATATATATATATATATATATATATATATATATATATAGTATATATATATAATATATATATATATATATATATATATATATATATAATATATATAAATAAATATATATATATATATATATTATATTCTATATATATATATATATAATATATATATATATATATATATATATATATATATATATATATATATATATATATATATATATATATATATATATATATATTATATATTTATATATATATATATATATATATATATATATATATTAATTTTTTTGGATAATAAACGCAAGGCACACAAACATTTGTCTACAAGGGGTTCCGACCTCGTATCCCCGACCTGTGAGTGCTGGAAAAACAATAAAATATAACTTCAGCACAATTTGTTTATATAAACTTACAAAAAAAAAATTTAAAAAGCATCTGCCAGGAAATCGGTTTTAAAAATGAAATTGGATATTTCATACCTTTTTTCAGGCTAATTTAAAAAAAAATAAAAAATAAATTATATTTTTTTCCATTAAAGATCATTTCAAAGATTTCACATATATTTCATTGATATCAGTGTAAATCGTCTGTTATCGCTATAACTTATATTTTCGTCCATATATAAATGTTATAAATATAAAATTTATAGTCCTATTATTTCATATTAGATAAAAAGGCAATAAACCTGCAGTAAAATTATGGTGATTGCTAGTTGGAAACAGCGAAAACAATTCATATTCACATATAATAGGATATGAAGTAGAGGATGTTGTGTTGCTAGATATGCTTGGTTGCTCGTTACATAAAAAATTTAATGTATTTATGAACAAAAATTTTAATTTTAAAATAATTTAAATGTAATATCAAGAAAATTTTCACAAAAATGTTATATGCTGCCGATTAAAAAGCTATGCAATATGAATGTTTTATTTTTTTTATTCCATTAATTTAAGCTACACTTCAATTGAAAAATTAAAATGGAAATAGGTATCTTAGATAACTTTATGTTATGTTTAACTATTAAAACGAAAGTACCTAATTAAAAGACAATGTCTTAAATAAAGAATATAAGTCATTTTACTTACTCTCTACATTTTTCCAGTCTGTGTTATCAAAGTCTGTTCGGCTGCCCTTGACCCACAGTTCACTGTGCAGATTTCAATAACTCGTAAGCAAACGAGTTTGGACCTTTTGGAGAGGTCCCACGCACATAACGCGAGAGCAACAATCTACAATCACGTACTCAATACCGGTTATAACGATATTAAATTTAATGATGTCTTTTTTATCTCCGCCAGTCCATTGGGTGTTGGCAGCCAGAGCTTTCTAGCATATCTTTCTTCTTATGCTTATGTTTGTAAATCGATTAACTCGTGTATATATCTTCCACACTAACAAAATGATAGATAACATGGTAACTAATCTTTAACATCTAGAATACTTTAAAATCTCGAGACACCCCTACAAATTTCTTTAATAGACCTCTGTAAACTTAGAAATAACTTAAACAGCCGAATCTAATACTATACCGGAAAGCTGAGAGACAAGATGAATCTTTATCTGATGGTCATCCACTTCTCTAGTACGAGTGCGACTCCACACTAGTAAACCATATAGCGCAACAATCTGCACTACATTAACAACGTTGTCAGGACGGTCTATCTACCATTCTTGATTGGAGAGACATTAGACCTGCGCATTTTGCTCGAGACACACAACCGTAGACCGGGATTGGGATAAGACAGTCTAATTCGTAACACAAACTAATGAAACAACAGCTCATATCACCAACAATCTCCCGCAACCATGTCTACGATCCGAGACGTCAGACTTAAGAAAGAGATACGCGATTAATAGAACTGGCCACGACAATACTGGACGGAATACTTTATCTAATTTCTTAAATGTGTTTTAATTTCATTAGACACAAGTAAAATTTTAAGTTAACATAGTCAAAAAAACTCACTTCATCAATTGTACGGACATCTCTGTAAGACTTACTTATTATTGTTAGAGACTGAATTTAACCATTATGTTGTCACAATAGAAATATCCACAGTTTATATTCTCGAACACCCATAAACGCGAGAGATCAGTATCGAAAATGGAGCTATGTAATTCCATCATCGTGCCCCTATAAACCAAATCATGATTAATAATCTAACTTAACAAAATCAACAGTGAATTCAATAGTCAGAATTCAACTACTCGAATGCTAAAGGCGCCTGTATTGCCTCGCTAATAAATCGTCTTTAGTTAGACTTTGATTATGGATGTCAATGTAAGGAATTACTGCAAATTAATATATTACAACTAAGTATTAAATTATAATATATTAAATTTATAAATAATTACTTAAAAACCTTGCTTCAAAACACACATAAGAATCAGTGCAAAAAAGTCAGTTTTTAGGTTTGAATAAATATACATTTTAAATCATCACGTTAAGTCGAGCAAAATTTGTTGGTAAGTTACGAAATATGATGTGAGAGAAGAGACGATATCAGAAGTATGATATTATATATGATTATTTGAGACTTAATATAACTGAAACTGAGCTAAAACACAAGAACGTCTGAGAGAGTTTTAATGAAATTCAATAAAACATAATGAGAGCGCGGACTTGACACGCTTCAAATCAATTTAAAAGCCTATCTCTAAAAGTAATGCGTACTCCTTCACGTAACAAAATCAAAAAAAGGTCTTACTAGAGCAATGTAACAAAGCCGGTATCTATTCATATTCCTACAGAACAAATATTCAAAAGGTTGAAATTTTGCGCCACTAAATATGGGTGCTGCCCTTATGAGTTTAATACATGACTTCTAGGTAGCGATAGTCTACTATGATACAAGATAACTGACTTACTCCGCTAATACATCTTTCCTCGATATGTGTTATTAACTAACTAAACTGCTTGGCTCGAATGCTCAAGAGTAGAGTCTGATATAGAAAAAGTAGGAAACAAAAATAGAACTTTAGACTATATTCAGAAGAAAGACCTATAGAGAGCCATCTACATCTTATACACCCATTAGGAGAAAATGATAGAACTATCTGATCACGATAACTTACAATTAAGTACCGAAACCGTAAAGTGAAATGAGATGACGGCACGAATCAACAGCCAGGAGTTCCTTCAGCGCCGTTAAACGCCAAACTTCGTTAAATAATATATTACTGTACAGGAAGGAACTACAGAGACAAGATGTTTAAAGAGGTAACAAAGCCACAAACTTTACTACATCGGCCGCTGATAATAACACATCAGAAATCTCTCCTCTCTCTCTCCCCCACTATACTCTCGTCCTCTCCTCCTCTCTAACCACAGCTCATTCGCTTATGTAAATATCGATATGTTCTCTTCTCTCATCTCTTCTCCTCTCTCCTCTCTCTTCTCTTCTCCTCTCCGCAAATCTCCCTCTCCATCTACATACAATAGCCACGCTCGCACATTAAGGCATTACAATTAGTCTTGTATGTAAAAATAATCATATACAAAATTCAATTGGTGAGATAAATCTTATCAAATGAGTCCCAATAACTAAATACATTTGATGATATATAAATTAATTAGTATTAAAATAATCGAATACTAAAACCAATTTATACCACACATCTAATATATAAACTATATGAATTACGTAATATTGGCTATACACATGATAATCAATACTGCTACTAATAAGCTAAGGATCATCCAAAACATCAACATAGTCGAACTACATCGAATAATTGAATCTTTAAAGGTATACTAACAAAACCTAGATTTTGACCTAATTAAAGCGTATAATCTGGCACTCTTAGATCAGGAAAACAGCACTGGGGCGCGTCGCATCTTTGCACCCTGCCAAAACAAAATTATTCTGATACTGTGCTAAAATATTATTTCAAAACTATAAAATTCTTTTATAGTTAAAAGTTGATGCATATGCATTCCGAACTCTCAAGAAATAAGGCACTTTCAAATTGCCCAGATTCCATAGAAAGAACCATGAGTTAGATATCAAGACTCTCCAACAACGCAACAGTAAATATACATACTATAGAGCAAGCCAGAGACGCCTCTCAGCTCGCGATAACCATGTTATTTAGTAACAATAGACTTCCCTAGGCGCAATGTCATTATACGAAGTGGCCGATAGCACTGTTCTCTGGAACGGAGTCGACGAGGCGGGCATATCCCAAAACTTCCCTGCATGACATTCCAATTTAAATACAGCGAAATCCCCCTAACTTTTACCGAAGACCGAGCCCCTCTCACTCTTGACGAGAGGTCCGTGCAAATGCATGCTCCTCTTATAAAGACGGTGAGAGTCAACATTGCTTGTCTTCACTCTAAAAGTGCTCCAGCCTTCTCCCCTATCGACACTTCGGAAGTGGCCGACTTCGGGCGCAAAGATTCCGGATATTCCCGCAGATACTATCTCAACCTGAATACACCGTAGTGACCGTTCCACCAAACCACCTCGAGTCTCTCTAAGCTTCTCGAAGTACAGAGAGAGATTAAACTCATGCGCCGCACTCTTAGAGAAGCAATTATGACCTCAAATAGCCTAGTCACGAAACACTAATAGACTAAAGGCTTGCACTTAAGTACCTGCAGAGCTATTCGAGATCTCGCCCCTGCAGCAGAGTGCCACATGGACGACCAGTGACCGTTTCCCAATTCTCTTCAGACTTAACCGAAAAGACAGCTTCGGCAAGATAGACCGCGCGAGAAGCCCCACCCTCTACCTGACGCCTCAATAACCTCCTGTGAAGGTGTACCCATTAAAGACCGTATTACTCTGCGCGCCCAGCGCCAATATCAGCTCTCCTACAGTCAAATTAGGGTAAGTTCAATGAATCGCGGCCACTATCCTTCGTAAGTTGCGGAGACTAACGTTTCCCCACGTGCAGCTTCTCTACATCAGCAGTCTCTCTTAAGACGAGTAGTACCATAACGTCAAGAGAGGACTCGCTTTGATTTTCCCTAGAAACGCTAATCGGAAGTGCCGAAGCTCGCCATTCATCACGAAGTGGCCGCATTTGGTCTCTATATAATATTTAGTAATACTGAACCTACTGAACAGACCGCCGTAAGCTGACCATATTTACTTCGTCAACGCTCATTACCCTGATTAGCTAATCTATGAAACTATTCTGTGCTGCGAATCCTCTACACGCTTACTACGAGAGAAGCACCAGTATACATGAGGCCTTCATGATACCCCTTTCCCCAGTTACTTAATAAATAAATTAGGGCTAAGCGAGATCCCTAACAGCTAAACCAATTGGTGCAAATAAGAATCGAATATAATAAAGTCTTGCTCCAAATAAAGCTAGCTGCACACAATCCTAGTAATGAAGTCGACATAAGTATTAGAAAAATCTCACAATATATCCCATACAACGGTATATAATGCTTTACCATAATTGAAATATAGTCTCGAGATGTCAGAGACGCTTGAAAAATACTAATTATATGAGAATAGAGAGTTGTCACTAATTATATGCTCGTATCTTGATCCATTGGAAATAAAATAAAAGTATCTTTTTTAAGTTAGCATATAATCGTTGGTTAATATAGGATGGTTCCACTTGAGCAGCTCTTTCTTTAATATATAATTTTCCGTCTTTCGTATGTATGGTTCACATAGATATCAGAACCCATTGCAAAAAAGTAAATCTACTTTCCCCTCATTGATATTCTCAAGGGCTCATTCGCCATACGTGGATATATCTAAAAACGACAAAAAGTCCTCTCGCACGTGCATGTGTAGTCGTGAAGTACAACAAAAAACTATAGATAGTAAGAAACCATATTAACAAACTTTTTATATATCAATTAATTAATTATAAATAATTCATTAGTAGCCACTATAAATAATCAGCACTATATAACAATATCTATACAAGAAGAATATAAAGTATTTATGTAGATATGAATCACGTTGATGTATACGAAATGAAACAGAATCTAGAAGGTAAATCTTATTGCTCCTCAGTCACGATTAATATGAAACGAAACATCCTCAGGGAAGCTGTTCATCCCATGGTATGCTAACTTCTAACGTGAGTGAAGTAGTAAAGTAGCAAAATCTAAGAGAAGCGCAGAAAACAAGTGCAGGAGAACGCAAAAGAACACAGTGTGAAGTATCCTTCTTCTGTACTGAAAATTATGCAATCTGCACTGTGATACAAAATCACAGTAAAGAAAGTCGATAGAGGATTTGGAGGTTTGCAGGTGATAAGAGCAGATGAGGTTCTGAAGCGAAATCGTGATACGAGTACCAAAGCAATCGATGGGAAGATCCGTAAAAGAGAGAACGGCGCTGTTAGATAGTGTTGGAACATGTAATAATTGAAACAATAACCACCGACGTTTCAAATAAGTTATATGTCATACCGTATTCGAAAAGGTAACTGATGACATGTGGAGATTTGTCAAGAAAACGCAGTTCACCAAGTGGAGTTGTACACACAAAATTGGCTGGAGCTTTAGTACTTGGTGAATAATAGAGGGAAAGTCTTCAATACAGAGTTACATGAGGAGAATGTGTTGCACGGTGTACTGTATGATATGGAAGATAACTAAGACCTCAGTTATGTCATAGTAATAAAAGACTAATCTAGAAAAGCTCTGGAAGGATACTTTTAAAATACTAATAAAATTAGGATGAACTTATTGCGAGTATAACATCAATTAAAATATTACACTTATCCAATATAACTATAATATATAACTCACAATATAAATAACATTGAGCAACTTGATATATTATATAACTATCTTCACATTCATCTACAGCCTTAAGTGGGAAATCACTAGTATCTAAAAGCTTATTAAACTTATAGAGGAGATCATATAATTATACAAATCTAAATAGATATAGTGAGATCTCCTCGATCATATTAGACAAGATCACGTAAGCTAGATTTATATACTATACATATTATAAAATATTATCAAGAAAATAATATGATAGAGATATATCTGAACATACCCTATACTACCTATTTCTACATACTGAAAGACACTCATAATATATATCGGCTGTGGAGTTACAATATATCTATCACCGATCACATAGATAATTTAGATAGTTTATTCGATATAGAACAGAATCGATGATATATTCATAAAAAACGTATAACAGAGGTCTATCAGTGGACGTATCGGTCGGCAGAGCAAACGAGAACATATGATGATCATCACAGAATGTAGAGATGCAAAAGGAACTTATATTCGAACAAGAAGCAATGGAATGAAGCGTCGTGGTATGCCAGGACAACAGACCGAGAGTGACCATCTCTAACAAGTGACGAATCTCCACGGTGTGGTTCCATCAGCGCTGTTAGAAGCTGTGCGGATTATTTTGTTGGTGAATGAATGGCTCTTCCAGGTTAGTGGTGGGCGTTTAAATTCAAAATATGCCTTTTTCTACTAGTATTGTTGTCAGGCTCGCAAGCGCTACATAACCCATGCATTTGGGAGGGAAACGAAGGATAGTATCACGAAAGAAAAGTATAGTATAACATATAAAATAATCTTTACCTCTAACTAATATACTTATAATATACTTATACTTATATAATAAATAGGTATATATATACTAATAATAATAATTACTACTATATATATAATAATATATATATAAAAAAATATATATACTATAAGATAATTTCAAACGTTCAAATTGAATGAAAATATCGATTTGAAAGTGATCATGGAGACAATGAAGAAGGTAATCGCCTCAACAGTGGTAAAGTTAACTGAATTGATGGAGTTTTTTATTTTTAGTTTCTTTTTAGACTATCAAATCCCCACATATTCACTATCTCCAATCCTTCTGGCAAGTTAGAGATATTTCCAAAATTACCTCAACTCTAATCCTCCACCAATTTCATCATTATGAACAGTATTCACTGCTATAAAGCGTGTAGATCAATGGTCACAAGGTCAATTGAAATGGTAATCGAACGGGGAGAGGAATAGAGGGCGAGAAAAAGAGTGGCAGTGAATTTGTTTGAGGAGTCTAGAAATATCAAGCTCAAATTTTAGTTGCAAAAAGTCAAGTTGGTCGTGAGGAGGAAGAGGAAATGATTTTGGAATGATTGACATGTGTGTACTAGACAAGAGTGAATAATGTTTCCGAGTATTCTGAATGGACGATGAAATGGATGGATGGGTCAAAAAGATAGTAAAACTAGTCTTTTGGAGTGAAGGAGGCAACATGAATGATAAGCAGAGCTAGTGATAATGGGTGTGTTATCAATAGATAATTTTTGCGAACAAGCAATTATAAAAACAACATTAAGCTAATAATAAACTATCAGTAGCCTTTGGGGGCAATAAAAGTCTAACTACCCGATCAAGTGAGTAGAGGATGGTAGTGAAGTAGATATGAAAATTAATCTCGTTTGTGAAGATGTGAAATTATGGATAAATGTAATCCATCTTGAGGCAGGGTGAATACTGAATTGTTATCATAACTGTGGTTCTAGCTAAAATTATCTTAAGTAAATAAGAGAGGAGGAGAAAGAAAGGTAAAAAGGTAACGAAGGAAAAACGGAAGAATCGTGTAACAATGATTCGACTGACAAAGCTGTGGAGGAAGATAGTAAGATCGTAGGCAATAAGCGTTAACAATGGTTAGAAGTGAACAAGTAATGAGATTGAATACAACCAAATCTAGGAAACAAATTGATATATAAGACGTGTTTATAGCAGTGCAACGAAATGGTGATTAGTCTAGATAATACACGATAGAGATAATATTCTACCAGAAAGGCAGAGGTGAGATTTATGAAAGGATGAAGGTAAAATGCAAGCGAATTTTGGTAATTTAACAAGCAAGAATGGGTTTCAAAGAGCGAAGTGATAGCTGGAGCTGGAAGAGATAATAAGCTATAACAATGAAGCAATGTTAAATAGACAGTAATTATATCCTGAAAAAGATTCAGCCATATTGGTTCCCAACCCTAAAATAGCACTTCCGCTGCAAGTGTGAGTGCTTCCGTACAAACCACTTCTGCGAAGAAAAAAAGGGTACTCTAACCGGAAGTAAACAAAAACAAACAAAAATATAAATAATCTCCATAGCTGTTAATACTATACCTCCATCCAAAGTCTTTACTCGTTAAAATACTTCCTTCTTTCGAGATCAACTCAATCTTCGAAAAATATGTACTCGCTCAAGCACTGAATAAATACCAATCATTCTCTCATACGTCAACTTTTGCGCCGCTTATAAATCTCCTTGTCGAGATATCTTACCAAAGCCTAACTCCTTAATCCTCTCACCACTTAGATTCATTCACTTCCATAGTAACCTGACTATATAGCTAAATAGCAAAAACTTCATTTGTCCATATTATAAATAAATAGCATCTACTCTATCCACCATATATCGCACAAATACTAGTTAGCACTATATGATTAGATGACTTCTAGCTCCATCAGAACTCCCTTGCATTCCTCACATACTTAAATTATATAAACTATAAAAACTCTTTCAGCGTTCTTATTCTAGCGTCATTCTCTCAATTACTGGCTCTTCTTCCTTTGAGACCGTCTCCTCATCTTATTGGACCCGCTTATCTTATTATTCTATCCCCTAAATTTCTTTTAAAATCAGTTTCCCACCATCCTTTTTTCCTTGCATTCATTAATTACCCATCTCGCTGATCATACTTCGTAGCCTGAAATACCTATCTTCTTTCTTCATTCAACTTTTCTCTGGTAGAAAGTACCAAAAGGATATGTTTTACCACACACTTCACGGTGCCTACCAAGCAATAGTGTGATAGTCCTGTATCTTTCACGAAACAGTACAGATTCCTTAGTGATAGCGACGGAGAGCTATGCCCATCTCGACAAAACAAAGATCATCTCTTCGATGACAGGATCAGGTATGCGTATTCAAGTACATAAAATTTGAATAAGAAACCGGGGTACGTGGCACATTTTTATTTGAGCGTCAACATCAAGAAGCTATAAAGCACACTAGGGGCAGACGGACAGTAAGCACTCACAGAGTTCAGTACAGACCTTAATTTTATGGCGACTGGATACGAAAAATGAAAAAGGCACGGAAGAAAGAAAAAAAAAATGAATCCAGCACAAAGACTAAAAAATTAAGAAAACAGTGATGAAGGCACACTGCCGCTGCTGTAAAGAGCATCACTGAAAACGCTATTCATGGATACGTCTTCATCACACTTTCGGTGCACAAGCTAAGAAGTGTGCTAGTACCTGTAATTTCCAGGGAAACACGCGGCCAGTCCTTAGTGGGATAGCGACTGAAGAACTGGGCCCATCTACCACACAAGTTCCTTCGCTGCCAAAGGTATTGTATTGCATATTGGAGGTAACCAATGCAAAAAAGAAACATGCCTATGTGGTACATTTTTATTGGAGGCGCTAACCGAATTACAGCTCAAAGACTGCTAGAAAGACGCACAGACGAAAACGTTCAAAATATAATTTTATGTTTCTTTGGATTATGCTAAAACTGAAACAGGTCGAAAGAAAGAAAGCACATTCAGCAGCAAAAGAATGAATAAATAAGTGCATGATGAGGGCAAACTGCCGACTTAAGAGCCCACTTCGGCTAGTCCCTCCTATTAGAAAGGCTCCGCGGGAGATCCCCCCTTCATAATGTAGAAACACTATCCAAAATGCAACTGTTTTTACGTCATCACAGTTTACGGTGCACAGTTAAAATGTGCTAACTGCTGAATCCATGGAAACACCCGGCCAAGTCCTTAGTGAGCAACTGAGACACGGCCCATCTACCGACACAAGTCCTTCGCTTCTTCAAGGTATCCATATGGAGACCAAGCAAAGAAACAGTGATTAGTGGAACATTTTTATCCGAAGCGGAAGTATCACGTAAGCTTTCAAAGACAATACTATGCGGAAGGGTACTAGGGCAGAAATTTACGCTAAACGGATATCAGACAAAAAACTATAAATATTCTACACGTACATGAATGTAGCTATACGACCTATAAATACAACACCCGTGGAAGAAGAAAAGAATATCATGTTCTCCAAGAAAAAAATTGCTGTAAACTTTACCTCATACAAAGAACTGACGAAAAAAATAAGGTTGCATAATATAGGCAATAGGCCGCACTGTAAGAGCACAGACACTTCCCTGCCCGTATTCTTAACTATTATATCGATAAAATGAGCTCTTTTGGTCAAAACCGCCCGCGGGAGATCCCCTCGTGTAAGTAACAATTGTAACCCCCAAAAATTAAAAAAGGAATAAGAAAGATTATTGCTTCAACTGAACTCTTTTTTTCCATTAATAACTGCCAATTAGGAGAATTTAAAACCCAGAGAACCCAATATTCACACCATATCCAACAAATTCAACAAGATTTACGCACTGAGGTGGGTTGAAGAAAAGTTAACGGCTAGAGATACAACGTTGGGACGGTTTCATGACTAGCCTAGCTAATACAAAGTACATTCACTATTCCGGAAGCTGCTTATAAGGATATTTTGGAATAGACATAGATCGGTACAATCTGTATTGTCGTTAAGGCAAATGAACAAATGGTTCATCAATTGCGAGCGCAGAATAATTTGCGAACGTGGCAATAAATATCCTCGCAATATGAGTTTACCATGTAGTTAAATGATGAATCATTACTTGTTAAATTATCTATCATAATCTAATGAACAATCTATTTCAACGGTCTTGGTTATTCCAGCTACCAGTAGAAACAATCAAGACAATGGACTATAACAATATCATATACTCTTCATATTTCTTAAATCCCTAGTTTTGAACAAATCACAAGATTTTACCATGAGTGTTTAGAAAGTTAACGGCCTGTAGATCCTAGGCGTTGGGACCCGAGTCTTTCATTGATCCGCCATTAGCTCAATTAAGACATACAACTGGAGCAAGCAAACTACATGAATTTTGGATTAAAGATCGGTATCAAGTATTGTAATCCAACGATTTTAGAACAGTTACATTTTGTTCATATTTCGAGCCCGATTTGCAATATAATTGAATATTGACTCCTACTTAGTTTAATAACCATTATCGAAATCATGATAGATCATTGTTACCATTCTTCATAATCACAGAATACTTTAAGCTGGCCTTGCTATTTCAGGAGCAACATATCAAAAGGAAAAAAAAAACCATAGATGTAACTCAAAACTTTAATTCTTTACAATATATATTAATTTTTGTTTGACAAAATCACAAGATTTCCACTGGATTGGGAAGAAAGTTAACATTCCTGAGATACTCACAGGCTTGGGACCGTTTCATGACACGTCTAGCTAATTAAGGAGCATAAACCGTGCCAGCCGCTATAAGGATTTCTGGATTAGAGAGAGATGGTACACATTTGTACCAGTTTTAAGCAGGAAAAATTGTCAAAGCGGCTGCATGATATTTGCGATGCCTTATGAATATCGACTACCATTTAGTTAAATGGAATGATTATCATTTCCATTCTTCATAACTAAGAACATATTTAAGCGCTTTGCTATTTTCAGCAACATATGAAGAATAACGTAAACTAGATTGTACAAGTTTAGCATTCTCAATTATAATCTTGTAAGTTGAGTTTGCTACAAATCAATATTGAGCGCAACTGATGTGGTGAGAAAGTATTAACTTCCTGGAAGATAGCCAGGCGATGGAGCCGGGGTTTCAGACTGCCTAGGTAACAAACGAATTACGGCATATCCAACCTGTCGCTATAGCCACTTATAGGATATTTTTTGATTATATGAAGAATGGTTTTACAGATTTTGTACCATTTTTAAAAAGGCAGGTTCACAATTCGCTCACATGAGTACCGCAATTGACTATTGCGACGCAATTAAATATACTCACTGCCATTAGTTTAACCATTAGATAAATTGATGATATATATGAGGTATCTCATTTTCATAATCCTAAAAAAACTTAAACTGCTTGACATATCAGTCTAACATTAAACAATAAAAACATAGGATTTAACTAAAATTAATCTTCATATATTAATATTTGTTATCGACAATTACACAGTATTTACCTCAACTGAGAGTTTGGAGAAAAACGTAACCCCAAGAGATACGAAGCGTATAGGATCCGTTTTCATGACTCGCTCTACTATATTCATAGCATACAATACAGGCGCAACCACTTATATAGGATTTTTGAAGCATATGAGAGAGATCAGAACAGATTATTGATACGTTTAATTCACAGTGTTACAAATTGGCACTCTTTGCGCGGCAAAACCGTCAATGAGTATTTGCGCATGCAACGAGTAACTCACAGTCAATGTTTAAACATTGGTTAAATGAGTATTATATCATTTGGTAGTGATACAATGTTCCCCTTTTTAGTCCTAATAAAAAAGTTGCCCCGCACACCACCCCAAAAGTAATATACGTAAAGCTGCAATGAAGTTATTCACACCCAACATGTGAACAAAGATAACAAATGGATTAAACTCATTTGTTTCTATACTTCATTATATAATTTTAGTTTGACATTCGCACAGATAAGGCTGAGTGGTTAGAGAAAAGTTACCCCTGGAAAATACAAGCTTGGAATTTTTCATGCTCAACTAGCTAATAAGGCATACCCGTCAAGCCAGCTTATAAGATTTTTTGAGGATTAGAAAAGATCGGTACAGCGATTTGTAACCGTTTTTAAGGCAGGTACAACTTGTCACATTGCGCCGCAATGACTATTTGCGATGCAATAGAGTTTTACTGCTAAGTTAACCATTAATCAAATGATGAAATTACATTGTTCATTTTTCATAACATAAAAGGCTGTTAAGCGGCCTTCTTTCAGGGTCCAACATGTGACACATAAGAACATAGGATCTTACTAAACCTAATTTTATAATTTTATAATTTTAATTCATATTTACATTTAGTTTATGACAACACTAAACAAATTGCTATTAGACTATTTTATTGGTGGACATTCCAAGCCAAAGCTCAATCAAAGAAATCGCCTAGCTAATTAGGGCATACACCGTGCAAGCCAGCTTATAAGGATATTTTTGGATTATGAGAGAGATCGGTACAGATTTGTACCGTTTTTAAGGCAGGTTACAAATTGTTCACATTGCGCCGCAATGACTATTTGCGATGCAATAGAGTTTTACTGCCATTAGTTTAACCATTAATTAAATTGATGATATATCATTGTTTCATTCTTTCATAATAAGCAAGAAAAGCAAACAGTTAATGCCGGCTTCTCTTGTTCAACAATTCCATCTCGTTGAAACAAATTCTTCATCGGACTCCAAGAGCGAGAACTGAGACATAATCTAAGGCTTGTGAGTCACATCATAAACAGTTATCCAAGAATTCTGTAATTTACATTTTTGTTAAACGTTTTGAAGAACCATCAGGTTCATAGTAAGTTTTCATTGTACAAATTTGATCATAATAATTGACCCTAGATACCAAAACAGGCATTTACCCCCGAGCAGACCTGGACAATTTGCCTAAGGGTAAAAGAAAGCTCAAATATGCCTATCATTGGTTAAGAGGTGATCACCCAACCAAAAACATGGGGGTAGATATAAAAGAACAGAAAAAAAAGGAGAACCTTCAGATTCTTTTACTAGAACAAGAAAAAGGAAAACCTTCAGATTCGTTTATAGATACCAACACAGAAAGTTAGTTTAAAGGTCAACAGTTGTGATAAATTTAGACAAAAAAGAAGACAAAACTTTTGATAATTCTGTTACAAGAAAACAAAACAGAATCAGTAGAGGCTCATTTGTGAAAAAGGGCCAGAAGACCCTTATTATTTCAGAATTTTAAAAGATATTCAGGAACTCTAAATAGAAATTTAGAAGGAATCAACCGATTACTCTTTGCAAAAAATTCTAGAAACTATTCAGGAATTGTTAATCTAAAGTAAAGATTTAAACAAAGAATACACCGTTTGGTTTCTATCTATGAGAACTCGAAAATAATTTTTCTTTTGTTTAAAACAAAAAATAAAGAAAATATTTAGAATAGAAAAGGTGATGAAAACAATCTTTCATCTAGGTAAAGAAAAGCCTCTTTAGACATGTAAAATATTATATTTATTTAAGCAACTTTTCAGTTGAAAAGAAGATTTAAATAAAAACTAGGTTGAAAAGAAGTTAATGAAATTCACATTGTAAATGTAAAAGAAAAGTAATTTCATTTAATAAGGAGAATAGAAACTCTGGCTCTAGCCCAATCTTGTGGTTATAAGACCTGTATAATACTTACCGCAGAAGGTACTATAACCGGGCGAAGTGTGTCCTTATTTTTTCCCGATCAAGTGAATAAAACTAGTACCATAAATGAAAAAACCGGACATATGGTAAAAAGTTACGCTTAAGACAAAAATGACAATTAGTGCTGTCTAATGGAAACAGTAGACTAATGCGAAATTATTCCCTTGAATCATTGAACAGAAAAAACCTTCTCAAACCTTCAATAATTTAGTTGAAAATGAAGTGAATCTATTTCATATAAGTTTTAAATTTTGCAAATCTAGGTTTAAGTATGATATACAATTTACATTAGAAAAAGAACAAATTTCAATATTACAGAAAGTATTATTGTAAGAACAAACATTTAGAAACCTACTAGTCAGCGGTAAAAAAAGTTGTCTGTAGGTTGGGTGGGGTAAAAATAACCATTAACCCCCTGCCCTTTTCCGAAAATATTTTTTTGAATTTTATGGGCGATGTCTGGGTAGCTCCTCTTTATATCTATAAAAATGCATAGAGAAATATGGGCTGCTCTAATTGATAGGTATTGCAGCGATATACATAATGTGGAATCCCGCGCAGTAAAAAATGGGCTTGCAAACTTTTTTCCAGTGTTTTTTACAACTTTTGCTACAATTTCAAATATATATATTTTGTGAAAAATATTTCTTTTTTTGGTAATTATCTAGTATTTGATGGAGGAAACTTGTGGCAAACTCATAATTTTGTTTTGAAAATTATTTTATGTCCTCTAAAAAAAAAAATTTTTTTACCCCATCAAATTTCCTTTTTCCAAAATGGGGTAAAAAAAAAAAAGTTGTTTGTAACGACCCGGATGTGTTATTATTTAACATGAAAGTAGCTCTGTAAAGCTCTGGAAAGTAGCTGAGTGATGACGTTATATGGAAAACAGCAGTGAAAATTGCATAAAGTTTGTCTTAAAAATCCTTGAAGTGAGCTGAAATAAGTACTGAGTTATGACGAGGCTAGAACAAAGGGGGTAGGGGTCTGAAGAGTAATCAGAAGAGCTAGAACAAGGGGTGGTAGGGGTGAAATTAAATCGCTGCATGAAAGTACATAGCACTCAGGAAACAGCTATGAAGCATTGAAATGTTGGAAGTAGCTTGGATATTCGAAAGTAGCTTGGCGCTAACTGAATATGAAAGTTAGCGTCTGGACAAGTAGATGGAGTTGATGACTCATAGCAAGAAGCTCCATGAAAAGTACATAAATATTTAGATGGTAGCTCTGGAAAGGTAGCTGAGTGATGTCGAGTGTGGTCTAGATACAAAGGGGGGTTTAATAGAGAAAAAACACATGGATAGTACTAAAATCGCTAGAACGAAAGGGGGGTAGGGTGAAAACAATGTGATTATGGGATAGAGTACATAAGCCTGCAGGCTGAAAACAGCTAGATTAGCATTGAAGTCAGTTTGGACAATAGTGGACATATGGAAGTGCTGGAAATATGTGATAGTATGCTCTGGAAAGCTAGCTGAGTGATGAGTCAGACATAGAGATGCCATGAAAGTACAGTAAAAGTTGGAAAGTTAAGCTGAATGAATGACGAGGCTAGAACAAAGGGGTAAGAGAAAAATGCTGCCATGAAAGTACTATGAAGAACTAGACAAGGGGGTATGCTGGGGTGAAACACACTCAGGAAGTACATTAGGACTTTCAGTAAAACGGCTAGAAAGCCATTGAAAGTAGCTGAAAGGTAGTCTTTGAAAGTAAGATTGATTTGTTTTTTTTACTCTGTTTTGTTTTTTTTTACCCATTTGTACAAACTTGGAATGGGGTAAAATAAAATCCTCTGTTTGTTTGCGTATTTTAAAGAAAAAAAAGAAAAATTTTGCAATACCCATGTCCATACCCTTCACTAATACAAACCTCAATAACATGTATACCATAGCTTTTCTATATGATGGGGGTGATGAAGGAGAAATAACAAAAGTTAAGATTTTTTGTTTTGGTTTTTTAATATTCTGTTTGTTTTTTTTGTTTTTAATATATATAGTTTTCATATTTTATAAGAAAAACCAGTTAAAAACTATGTTGTAGACATTTTTTAATATGGTATTATTAGGGGATGGCCAAATAAACGATTATAGTCTTGAAATATGGAGTATTTTGGCTTCGATATATCAATATTTTTGGGTGATATATTTTCTTTAGGCGATATATCGATTATTTCTGTAATAATTAGTGATAACTATTTTCTTTCAAAAATAATTTTTTAAAGACCGGATAAAAAAAAAATCTTAATTCCCCTCTCGCTGACACGCCTGAGAGTGATGAAACTCTTTTCACCCCATATTTCGTTCTTTTCGTTTGTCCCCCAATGTTGTGTATAAAATAACCGAAAAATTGGGGTTTTAAGATTTTTCTAAATCTTTTTCGGGAACCAAAAATAGGGAGGGGGGGGGATTGACATGGCACATAGTGCCACATGGTCAAATTTGTCTTCTGAGTATTCTCCACGACGATCACTATTCAGTGTTACCAGTGGATCAAGTTGGATATATGCGACACAATTATAAGGTATTTTGAATGAACTAATAAAAATGCCTTCTGCCGTTATGTTTAGGATGTTAGCTAATGAAATATCGTTCCTGTAAATGCGACGTCAGTCTGCGTAAGAAGAACAGTATCCGCTTATTAAACATGTTTGTCTCAATGAATGAATAGAGTGGTCCGAGCATATCAATCATAGGTCTTTGTTTTAGGGTTCATTAGATGATAGGTATTGGCTTTGTAAGAATATTACTATATTATATATGTAATATTATTATAATAATATATATATATATTATAGTATATATATATTATATTATAATCATTATATAATATATGTCTATATATAGATAATATATTATATAATATAGTATATATTATATATATACTAATACTAATATATACATATAAATAGCTATATATATATATGTATATATATACTATATATATATATATAACTAATATATAATAATAGATAAGTAATTAAAGGGTAAATAACTTGAGTTAAAAACAAGAAAAAGGAAACAGGAAATAAAATTGATTTATCCAAAGACCCTTTTTTCATGAAATATTTTATATTTTATTATTTAGTTCTGAGTACCTGTTAAAGACTTTTTGCAGTCCACGCGCAGACCAGCCTGAACCGATGGTACGGTAGCTCTGTGGAGTGTTGTTCAGTGTCAGTGTGGGACGAAGATAATCTTGAAATCTAATACTCGAACAGAACTACTGTGAGTTGGCTTTACAGTTCCCATACGAGTAATCTGACTAGGTTCTAATCACTAAACTGCGATTACGATTTGTTTCGCTTAATATAATGTAATTTAACTAAATTAACGATTTTAAAGCTTTTACTAACCATCATGACTTGGGGGTAACATCACTAAAAAAAGTTGCAAAACGCACGGTTACCAGAATGTCTGGGCACGCAGTTCGGCAACTCTTTAATATTTATTCTCATTTTATTTACTAAACATGTTAGTTTGCTTTTAAACGGTAACCTGATAAGGTCGTCTCAAGTATCAATGTTACCGATACAATTTTAAAATAAATATCTTCTTTTCACCCAATATTATTAATCATTTTGAAAAATAAGAATCATTTTTGAAGATTCCTAGCTTCATTAATACTTAATAGTTATTTTTCATTTTTACACACGAAAAAAAGTTATTTTTATGATTATTGTTTAAGTTTTCTAGTGCAACGCGATTTTCTTATTATTTAATTATTCACTCTTCCACATAAAATAAAAAAAGAAAAACCATGTTCCTCAAGATCCAACATCAACGCCTTTTCTGAGCACAACTTCCATCTCAACCTTCTTGGAGTTCGGAACCCTGAAAGGTTGGAAGACCTTAAAGATACTCCTTTTCTATCCTGACCACTTTTCTTTCTGTACTGTACGTCTGCTTCATATTATAAATTAAAGCATCTCTCTCTCTCTCTCTCCTCGTCTCGGTCTTCTCCTCCTCTCTCTCTCCTTCTCTCTCTCTCTCTCTCTCCTCTCTCTCTCTCTCCTCTCTCTCCTTCTCTACTCTCTCGCGTGCTCTTGCTTGTCTGCTCGTCTCTCTCTCTCTGTTCTCCCTCTCCTCGTCCTCCTCTTCTCTCTCTCTCTCCTCGCCTCTCTCTCTCTCTCATTCTCCTCTCCTTGTAGATTGCATCCTCTGCTCGCGTCTCTCGGTCTCTCTCTCTCTCCTCCTTCTCTCTCTTTCTCTCGTCTCTCTCTCGTTCTCCGCCTCCTCTCTCTCGTCTCGCTCTCTCCCGCTCTCTCTCCTGTCTGCTCGTCTCTCTCTCTCTGCTCTTCCCTCCTCCCTCTCTCTCTCTCCTCTCTCTGTCTCTCTCTCCTCTCTCTGCGCCTCTCTCTCTCTCGTCTCTTCTCTTCTCTCTCGTCTTATCTCTCTCTCCTCTCTCTGTCTCTCTTCTCTCTACTTTGCTTCTCTCTCTCGCCTCCTTCAGTATCTCTCCGTCCTCCCTCTCTCGCTCCTCTCTCTCTCTCCACGCCCTTCCGTCTCTCTCTCTCTCCTCCATCTCTCTCCCTCTCCTCTCTCCTCTCTCTCTCTCCTCTCTCGCTTCTCTCATCCTCTCTCTCTCTCTCTCTCCTCTCTCTCTGATTCTCTCTTCCCCTCCTCTTCTCTCTTTTCCTCTCTCCTTCTCTCCTCGCTCTCTCTCTTCCATTCTCTTTCTACGTCTCTCTCTCCTCTCTCTCCTCTTCTCCTCTCTTCTCTCC
>JABUQX010116841.1:5000-10000 GCA_015478945.1 Trachelipus rathkii
TTCGCCTAGCGCCTATGCGCCTTTGCCTCGCCGGCCGAGTGCGTGTCCGCTAATTTATTTCAAAGAAAACTTAAATTTTTGCCATATCTAGCATGCTTTTATAAGGAAGAAAAACACATTTATTATTTTTTTGTAATTAAAACACCGTAAACTAATATCTACACGTCCTCTTCCTCCTCCATGTCCTTGTGGTCCATGTTTTCCCCCAGGAGGTCCATATTTCCTTTGAGGAACACAAGTTCCTCAAAGTTTCCCTCATCTAAAGAGGACCTCTTGGCCCTTAGTATGTCACCGCATCACTAATTATTTAATTGTCGCTAAATTTATTATATTTTAATAATTTCATATGTTACAAATATCTACACACCTTCACCGTTATATTTATTCACTTTTTTTATTTGTCTGAACAATACGAGTAATAAAAATTAACAGGCAATAGAGTGTTTATTCCGCAACAAAACAGAATTGTAGCATCTGCGTTAGTATGTTAACGAATTTTTAGGCCCCAATTGTGAATTGTAAAAATCATGTTTCGAGCACGATCGCTGCAGAAGTTGCAAATTTTCAGAGCCATAGTTGTCAATTTATTTGTAGTTAAGAACTACTGAACTAAGTTATATATATAAATATATATAATATATATATATTTTATATATATATATATATATATATATATATATTATAATAATATATATAATATATATATATATATATAAAAGCTTTTTAGAACAGAATATATCTCTATTCTCTATTGGTTTCAAATAGAATATACAATATAGTAATATACTTTTGAAAAACAAAATGTATTTTTATTCTCCAATTGATTTTGGATAGAATTTTGAAATATTTATACACTTTAATAAATTTTTGTATGTTAAAATATTATCCAGATGAGTAAAAAAGGTATATATTTAAAATAATTGAAGCTAAAAACTGCATGAAGAATGTTCTTTTAATAAAACGAAAAAAAAAATATATATATATATATATATATATATATATATATATATATATATATATATATATATTATATATATATATATATAGTATATATATAATATATATTTGTAATATTTATATATAATAACATAATTTATATATATATATATATAATATTATATATATATATAATTTTACTTTGTGGCCCGTCCACTCCCTTCCTACGAAGATTGGGCGACCATGAGGTATTTCGCCACAGTTCCCAGCAGCGCCCAGAGATCATATATATACTACATATCAAAAATATATATAATATATATAAAATTAAAAAAAAAAAATATATATATATATATATATATATATATATATATATATATATATATATAATATATAACAACTAGAAAATATATTTAAATATATATAAATATATATATTTATTATATTATATATAATACATAATATATATATATATATATACTATATACTTTATATATATATATATATATACTATATATATATATATATATATACTAGGGAGTGTACCGGAACCAGAATTTTTGGTTCCGGCCGGACCGGAACTTTCGGAACCTTGAAAAAGTTCCGGCCGGAAGTTCCGGCCGGAACCTCGATTTTTTGTTCCGCTACACCTTACATATTCTACTTAAAATTTGTCTTGATTAACAAGTGGAGTCTCTCTAGAAGTATGTGGCATCTTGTCATATCCATGCTGTGAGCTCTTAGTTCTGAAAGCCAAAATTTGGGTAGCGGATCAATAATTTATTAAGTAAAATAGGAATATACTCAGATATAATGTTTACTGGCCTTTAAAGTTTACCAATCAGAAATTTTAGAAAAAGCTATTTTTTAACATTTTGATAAAAAAATCGGTAAACTAATTGAGGATAAGAGATCACGATTAACTCCACAATATGGAGAGTAACTTATTTTCCTACACCATAACATTTTCAAAATTCAAATAAATTCATTTAAGTAAGAAAATTATGGAATCTTGTTTAAAATTTTTTTTAAATTTTTGCTTAAACAGTTTAGTTAATATTTTGTTTTCTAGTAGTTTCTACTTTAAAGCTAATTTCTTTTAATTAATAATAATAATAATAATAATAATAATAATAATAATAATAATAATAATAATAATAATAATAATAATAATAATAATAATAATAAAAACTCAATATCAGCATTTATTTTAATGTATGATTTTGATGCTTTTTCAAACCACCTGAAAGTATTTCTTTCAACAGAAGAAATTTTTCTTTCAAAAATTATTCTTGAATAAAATAAAACAATTGATTTAAGTATAACACCAAGCTTTCGTCCGTACACCGGACATTTTCAAGGAATAAATTTTATTTTTAATATTTTAACAATTTGGATAAAATAAATGTCGTGTAAACTAAAACCAAAATAATAAATAAAATTAATTAATTTAAAAGTTAGAGAAGTTAACTTACATTGACTTTTTGTCATTTAAAGATGTTCCAAAAAATTGGACATTACGTTATAATTTTATGTTTATCATTGGGTTTAAATGTTTCCTTAAGACAACGATTCCCCTAGGCGCAATTCATAAAAATCATTTTTTCTTGTTATGATGGAGTAACCCTCTTTTATGCTGTTATCGGGATTTTTTGTGGTGTTCTTTAAAATGTTGAAATATTTTGCTCGGGTTATACTTATGTAGCGACATTCTCATGTTGAAGGTATTCGTTGTGTATCCGATATAAGAGGCGTTACATCCACTTTCAGAACATTGAAATCGGTATTCAACGTTACTGCTCCCCAACATTCGAAAGCCGCTTCACGAGTAGAGAAGGCCACGAGCTCGAGTTTCAATGGCTTATAGACGATCTTAATATAAGCTTCTTCCCGTCTTTTGCTTTAATATGCCCTTATTTTAAAATTAAATTTTAATTTATTCTCTTCCCTTTTTTCTGACTGATATTTTCAGTTTAATAATATACTATGAGCTTAATTGCGTTTCGGTTTATTCATGGTATTGTAAATAAATTATTTAAAGTGTTCTTTTATAGTTTTTCTTTTATATATACTGGGGACAAGTTATTGTTTATTAGAATTCCTGCGTTATTTTTAAATTTCCTATATCAAACAGGGTCCCAATCAGACGATATTTAAAATACTCGGTGAAACTAAGTCTTTATGGTAGCAATTGTGTAACCCTAGGGGAGTGAAAGAGTCGAAATTCAAATATGTTCCTTTATCTAGATTTAACGTAGACACTTCTATCAATTTTTCATCCTCTTTAATTTTAATATTAATAAGCATCCTTCAGAGAAATTAAAATGTAGAAAACAAATTTTTTAATGAAAACGCCCCATTCAATCCTTTCTTTTTACATCCGATACGTAGATGACACCTTTGTAATATTTAACGATCCAGATCATATTCAAGAGTTCAAATCCAAATTAGAAGATCTCAGTAGTTTAAAATTTACTTAGAACAAAAAATAACTACATTAATTTCTTAGATGTTAATATTAAAATTAAAGAGATGGAAATTGATAGAAGTGTCTACGTTAAATCTACAGATAAAGGAACATACTTGATTTTCGCTCTCCACTCCTCTAAACAACAAATTGCTCTAAAGCTTTTAGTTCACTGGAGCATTTAAGAATATCGTCCTGATTGGCCCTTTTTTGATATAGAAATAATAACGCAGAATCCTAATTCTTCCCAGTATATATAGAGAAAACTATAAGATCACTTTCAAATAATTTATTTAAATAATACGCGATGAAATGAAAACAAAACGAATAAGCTCGTAATATTATAAACTGTTAATCAACTGCTCAATCAGAAAAAGGTGAAGAGAACAAATTTAAATAATTTTAAGGGCATATTAAAGCAAAAGACGGAAGAAGCTTAAATATAGATCGTTAACTATAGAGCCATTTGAAACTGGAGCTCGTGGCTTCTCTACTCGTCAAGCGCTTCGGATGGTGGAGTTAGTAAACGTTTGCATACCGTTTCATGTTCTGAAAGTGGATGTAACCCCTCTTATATCGAATACACAACGAATACCCTCAACATTAGAATGTCGCAACATAAGTATAACCCGAGAAAAATATTTCAACATTTTAAAGAAAACCAAAAATTCCGATAACAGCATAAAAGAGGGCTTCTCCGTCATAACAAGAAAAAATGAATTTGTTATGAATTTGCGCTAGGTGAATCGTTGCTCTTAAGGAAACAAACCAATGATAAAAATAAAAAATATAACGAAATGTCCAATTTTTTTGAACATCTTTAAAATGACAAAAAGGTAGTGTAAGTTAACTTCTTAATTTATAATTTATAATTTATTATTTATTTTGTTTATTAGTTTACACGATATTTCCTCATAGCAAAATGATTGAAGTTTTGCGTGTTTGTATTTTTTCCTTGAATAATGTGCGAAGTGTACAGATAAAATTGCTCGGAACAGTATTAAAATCAACTGTGCTGTTTTATTTAAGAATAAATTTTATAGAAAAATTCTTTTGTTGAAAGAAATACTTTCAGGAGAGCTTGAAAAAGATAGTAATAATCTATTATTATAACAACAACAATAATAATAATAATTAATAATATAATATAATAATCATAATAATAATAATAATAATAATAATAATAATAATAATAATAAATAATAATCTAATAACAATAATAATAATAATTATAAGAAATTATAAATATAATCTATAATTATAATAATAATTATAATTATTATTTATTATTTATTATTTATTATTATAATTATTATTCATAAATGATAAATAATAATTATAATAATAAATAATAATAATAATATAATAAAATATATATAATAATAATAATAATAATAATAATAATAATAATAATAATAACAGTACCCGCTGTACAAATTTTATTTATCCCCAGGTCTAGATTCTAGAGCAAGGTGGCACCATTAACTATAAAAAAAAAAAAAAAAAAAAATCAAATGAAAAAAATGAACTGATTTTTATACATAATTTTAAAAAAAAAAATATAATGTTTTTTTTATTTATTCTTAAAATTAATTTT
>JABUQX010116842.1:0-2500 GCA_015478945.1 Trachelipus rathkii
GTCGGCACATAAGTTTTGTGTTGATATTAGCAACTCCAGACTATTGCTGCGGCGCCTCCTTCTTCCTGCCACCTCTGTTCTGTGGAATTTCTCTTCCATCTTCTGTGTTTTCTACTCATTTAATCTCCCATCATTAAAAGCCCGCGCTGTGCCTCATCTGGCTTAATTTGCGTTAGTTGTAATTTTGTTGAGTGTACACCCTTCCTTGAATAGGGCTTGCCCGTGAGTGGTGGTGATAACTGTAAAATATAATATATATATATATATATATATATATTATTAAATTTTTTTTATTTAATTATATAATATTATATTATATATATATATATATTATATGATACTCTATATATATAATATATATATATATATATAATATATATATATATATATATATATATATATATATATATATATATATTTATATTATATATATATATTATATATTATATATAATATATAAATATATATATATATATATATATATATATATATCATATATATTATATATATATATATATTATATATATATATATATATAATATATATATATATATATATATATATATATATATATATATATATATATAAATAAAAAAAATAATTAAGTATAACTCCTGTATTAATCTCCATAATGTTCACATTTTGATTTTTCAGATACCAATTTCTTGTCAATCATTTTCTTAATATATGTCTAAAAATCTTTAGAGCGTCTTAGAATCTCCCGAACGAAATAAATACAGAAAACGTCATCTCACGTTTTGCATATTTTGATTCGAATCCTCTTTTGTATCACATAAAAATCCAATTTTATTTCTTTTGTTATTGCATTGTCTTATTTATACCTATTATTATTATTAATTATTATCACTCCATTTCTCACTATTATTATTAATTATTATTATTAATTATTATTATTATTATTATTATTATTATTATTATTTTATTATTATTATTATTAATTATTATTATTATTATTATAATTATTATTTTTATGATTATATTATTATTATTTTATAATTATTATTATTATTATTATTATTATTATTATTATTATTATTATTATTATTATTATTATTATTATTATTATTATTATTATTATTATTATTATTATTATTATTTTTATTATTAATTTTTGAAATTAATATTGAAATGTGCAATTATTATTATTATTATTAT
This sequence comes from Trachelipus rathkii, assembly GCA_015478945.1. Taxonomy (NCBI): domain Eukaryota; kingdom Metazoa; phylum Arthropoda; class Malacostraca; order Isopoda; family Trachelipodidae; genus Trachelipus; species Trachelipus rathkii. The sequence goes on from JABUQX010116842.1 coordinate 1,177, forward strand.
TATTTTTATTATTATTATTATTATTATTATTATTTTTATTTTGTTTTTTAGTTCCTTTTATGACGATGTTGATGATTAGAAAACTAATATTAAACTATCATTATTATCATCTATTATAGTAAATTATTATTATTATTATTATTATGTATTATTATTATTATTATTATTATTATAATTTTTTTAATTAAAAACGTAATTATCAATATTATTATTAGCGTCCTCATAAACATTTAATTATAATAATGATAAAGCGATTAAAACTAGTTATAATTATACTTATAATATAATTATAATTAAAATTATAATTATATTTACAATTATACTAATTATAATTATCATTATAATAATAATTATAATTATATTATAATAATTATTATTATTATTATTATTATTATTATTGTGATTATTATTATTATTATTATTATTATTATTTATTATTATTTTTATTATTATTTTATTCTTATTATCTATTATTAAATATTTATTATTATTTTTATTTTATTTTATTATTATTCTGTATTAATTATATTATTATTATTATTATTATTTTATCATTTTCATATGTATTTTCTTTGATTGGGAGAGGATGTACTATAAAGAACGATAAATAATAGATAAAGAATTAATATATAATCAATGAAGCATAACTATATGGGTTAAACATGTTAATATAGTCAAGTTATAATAGTTCTGTCCAATCAAGTCAATATATGCATGAGGTCACGTCTTTATTATATGATGATGAAAATACATATATAATATATAATTGAATATATGAACGCTCACTACAACGTCTTTGAGCTTTTTCTTCCTCTGATCTCCTAAGGGAATGGCTTTCTAAAATTAAGCCTATATATTATTGTGGGGCGTATGCATGAGTAAAAGAAGAAAACCAACCAGAATAAAAATTGAAATGAATGGCAATTTCGAAGGAAGGATTAGATTGTTTTAAGACGTCTCAGGAGCAGTAACCTGGATTAGAAGGTGCCGTAGAACCAGTGATATGGAAAGGATTAAAAGAAGAAAAAGATGGAAGGTTTTTTTGTGTTTAAAAGAAAGTTTATTGGAAGTCCGCGGTTAAGCGGTAAGTAAATTAAATTAGAATATTTATTTTAGAAATTTTAGGAATTTGTTATTTAATAAATGTATGTTACTACTTCAGGAGCGAGTGTGGGGACACACACGTGGATGGTTTTCCTGTGTTGCAAAAAGTGACCAATCGTGAATGTGAGTTCCAAGTGTAACTTCGATGACGGATAACTTCAAGTGATGAAGTAAAAAAAAAAAAAAAAAAGACGATCAATTTGGTAGGCGAACGAAAAGA
>JABUQX010116842.1:7500-12500 GCA_015478945.1 Trachelipus rathkii
TCTTTTCAATAATTTAATAATTTGATCCCGAGTTCTTTTTAATAATCTAACAAATATTACGGTAACCGAACTAAGTTACGTGAGGAGCGGCATAATTATTCAACCATTACTTTTGAACAATGAATAAAAATATAATTTTAACTTAAAAATAAAGAAGCGCTACAAGTAATTTCTGGCCTAGATGTGAAGGTTTCGACGTAGTTTGTCAGTATGAAGATTATCTTCGCATGGCTCTCGAGGATGGGAACCCTCCCCTGCCGTTCTAACTCTTCCCATGAACATAGGGCAGGATAGGCCTAGCAAGCCACTGCCTGTAATGAAATTGCTTGCAATACTCAAGGACCAGCCTCGGAAGAAGACAGATCTTTAGGTAACAACAGACCCCGGAAAAGATTTTAGACCAGGAACCTGAATAATGTTTTTAAAATTAGATACGTTACGCTTAATATTGTGACGTATGGTGGAAAGGAGGAGGAGATTCTGGAGATGATGAGAGAGAGGAGGATAGACGTGATGGGAATGGCGGAGATGCGAATGAGGGGAGAAGAGAGAGGAAGAGATATGGGAGGAGGATATGTATTGATATATAAAGGGGTAGATGATGGAATCAGGAAGTATGGAGTAGGCTTCATAATAGGGCCGAAGATGTCCCCTTTCATACAGACTATAGAAGTCCATACACGAAAGACTTGTAAGATGTACCTTTAAGATCAAGGGAAAGAGGTAACCATTTCTATCAGTTATATTCTCCTCAACAGGGACACCTGGAAGAGGAAAAAAGACAGTTCATAGAAATGTTGGAGGAAGAAGGTAGAAGACTGGAAGAAGAGAGGAGGTGTACTGCCTGCTGAATTGGAGATTTCAATGCAGAGTGGGGAAGGAGAAGAGACGATGTGAGACAATGGTGGACAAGTATGGAGTGGATGATGAAGGAAATGATATGAAGAAGTGCTGAATAGATTTCTGTCTGAGGAGGGGAATTGAAAATCATGAAATGGTTTTTTTCCAACGAAGGGACTCACATAGGTTTGTCACAAGGTATAGATGGAACAACATCACAGGAGAATTTGATCAAAGATCTATTATAGACTATATAATATCGTCTGATAGTAGGATAATAAGGAATATGAAGTAATACCTGGAGTAACAATGGATTCGAATCATAAATTGTTTGTAACGGACCTGGTAGTGAAGGCAGAAAAGCTGCAGGATAAAGAAAAGAGAAATGTGATTAAAGTGGAATCACTGAAGGAGTGTGACAAGAAAAAGGAATATATTAGAAAAATAAGTGAGGACTTAGAACAATTAGAAGGAGTAGGAGAGATGGGGGAGATACAAGAAACGGTAAGAAGGGTAGCAGAGGAGACCCCTAGACAAAGGATGGGTAGGAGGAATGAAGAAAAGACACACAAAGTGGTGGACTGAAGAAGTGAAGGAGGCAATAAAAAGGAAAACGGTACAAACAAGGGCTCAATATGTGGAGGCAAGAAATGATGCAGAGAGAGTGAAAAGAAGAGTAAAAGAAGAGGCTGCAAAGAGAGAGGCGGAAGAAATGATGGAAGATGGGAGGGCAGAAAGGAAGAAGATTTTTAGACTGGCAAAAACATATAGAGGATCAAAGAGGAAAGTGTGCAACATCAAGGATAAGCAAGGAGAAGTTTTGGTGAAATCAATAGACACAAACAGGAGATAGACGGAGTACTTCAGAGAACTGCTAAATGTGAATGAACAGGGGGAGGAGGAGGGAGAAGAGATGGCAGAGGGAGAGGAAGATGAGGAGTGGGAGGAGATCACTATGTAAGATAGAGGTGGCTTTGAAAGCGATGAAGAACGGTAAGGCGCTGGGAGAATGGGATAACCATAGAATTGATAAAAGAGGGAGGAGAAAAAATGAAAGAAGAAATTTTAAAACTGTTTTAATGGTGATGGAACGAGAGTGAGTACAGAAGGATGGGAAAGTCAATTATAGTGCCAATATATAAGGGAAAAGGAGACACAGGAGACTGTAAAAACTACAGGGGAATTTCCTTGTTGAACCACTTGGCAAAAACATATGAGAGAATACTAGAAAGGTTGAGAATAGTAGTAGAGCCAAGGCGTGGGAAGAGCAGCACGGATATAGAAAGAACAGAAAGCACGACGGATCAGCAGCCCGAATATAGAAGAACGTTGGAAAAGATATGGGAATATAATAAACGAGCATATATAGCTTTCATAGATCTGAGGAAAGCTTTCGATTTAGTGCCTAGAGAGAGACTGTGGAGAGTGTTGGAGAGAGAGAATATGCAGTGGGTAGAAAGTTGAGAGGAGTTCTGGAGAGTTTGTACAGGAATACGTAAATGTTAAATGGTAAGAAAGAATTTAAGAAATAAGTAATAGTTGGAGGTGAGAAAGGGGTTAAACAAGGAGCATGTTGTCACCATTTTGTTTGTATCGTATCTGGTGTAGTGATAAAGCAGGTGAAGAGAAGAATATCGGAGCATTTGGACGGTGATATTTTTGGCTTATGCGGATGACTTGGCGTGCTGGAGGGAAGAGGGAGAGATAGGTTGAGAGAGGTAGTGATAAGTTTTGCCAACAGGCTGAGAGAGGCCGGCTTGAATATAAACACAGAAAAGACGGAGATCATGGTGGTCAAGTAAAGAAGAAGGAGGGAGAGAGTTGAAAAATAGAGGTAGAGGGGACTGAGATAAAGATGGTGGGAGAAATGAAGTATTTGGGTTGACTATTTGGAGGAGAGGGAGGACTGGTACAAGAGATCAAGTAGGATAGCTCAGTATGGGGGAGCAGCTTAGAGCAGTGTATCCCATAACTTGAAAGATAAACAAATGAGTGTGGAGGTAAAAAGGGTGATATTTGAAGGTGTGTTAACACCGATTTTACTATATGGAGCAGAGACATGGAGTACGACCACAAGAGATGATAGTAGAATACAGTCGGCGGAGATGTACGTTTTGAGAGCGATAATGGGAAATACTAGAAGAGACAGACAGAGAAACGAAAGAATAAGAAGAGGTTTGGAGTGACAGGCTATATTTGAATAAGATCGGATGCAGCCAGATTGAGGTGGTGGGGACATCTGGAGAGAATGCAAGAGGGAAAGAGTGGCCAAGAAGAGATGGGAGTGGAGACCGGAGGAAACGAGACCAAGAGGAAGACCTAGGAAGAGATGGGAAAGCTCGGTGGAGGACTCATTGAGAAGACATGGATTGCCGTCGATGCAGGAGCTGAGGGAAGATGGAGTTTTGGAAGATAGAGGAAGATTCAGAAGAGTGCTTGCCCCGCTGACAGGGTCTTGACCCTTCCTGGGAGCGGTTGTAAAGTTGTAAAGTAAATATATATATATATATATATATATATATATAATATATATATATATTTATATATATTATATATATCTATGTAAATATATAAAATATATATAATTATATATATATATATATATATATATATATATATATATATATGCGAAGAACGAAGGGAAGGTTAAAAAAGTTATCAGTTTACAAGAAACATTAAAAATAATACCAACCTATGATCAACTGCTGAGAACCATCTTTACGCCCTGTTACATAGTATGAAACTGAAATATCAATGATTTTGTACATATTTATTTTTATCAGATATATATTCGTAATCCATGATCTGTGATTGGACGTAATTTACTAATCACCATAGCGTATTGCAGTGACGTCATTCATTATGACGCATAGTGATAACGGACCAGTTTTCGGAAAGATTAAATGTGATATAACTTCTTGGGTTTGGAGATGTTTCGAGAAAAATAAAAACTTTAAACAAATTAAAAACATGTTTCGTCATGCAATATAAATATAATAGTTTATGTACAGCACGCAGGCCAGCATGAGTTACCTATAGAAATGAAAGCCTGCACATGTTAGAGTCGAAACATTCATGTGCCCAGTAATGGGCCCAATACTGTAAGCAGCTTCGGTGACGTTAATTTAGATGTACCTATAGAAGCTAAAAAAAAATTTAGTTGCACCAGGTCAGACAGTGTAGAGAGAGAGAGAGAGAGAGAGAGAGAGAGAGAGAGAGAGAGAGAGAGAGAGAGAGAGAGAGAGAAGAGAGAGAGAGGAGAGAGAAGAGAGAGAGAGAGAGAGAGAGAGAGAGAGAGAGAGAGAGAGAGAGAGAGAGAGAGAGAGAGAGAGACAGACAGACAGACAGACAGACAGACAGAGAGAAAGAAAGAAAGAAAGAAAGAAAGAAAGAAAGAAAGAAAGAAAGAAAGAAAGAAAGAAAGAAAGAAAGAAAAAACGAAAGAGAGAGAGAGAGAGAGAGAGAGAGAGAGAGAGAGAGAGAGAGAGAGAGAGAGAGAGAGAGAGAGAGAATGTGCGTAGTGGAAACCAGAAAGGAAGCAAAAAGAGAAGCTATAATTGGAAGATTACCGTAGAATGTGGAGAACAGTAAAATGTTATATATTGAAGAGATGATTATAAATATGAAAAGGAAACTACTTAGTAATTATTTGGAAATTGAATTTTAAGATGAGAGTATATTTTCGAGTTCCAAGTTTGCAACTAATAATAACAATAATAAAAAAAAACATTAATAATTCAGAATTTCAAAATTTTAAGTATATATTATTAAATTATTTTCATTTCTAATCAGAGATGGAAAAGGTAAAATAAATTAGACAATATTTCATTTTAGTTATTTTGAATGAAACGTAAAATTAAATATAAAGGAAATTTGAAGATTTAAATTCAATGAAAAGTAAAGCTACGTTTTTGCGAAACCTTAGTGTCATAGGACTAAAATTTCACAATTGTCTTTGCCTGGTAGCACGACAATGAAAACCCATTCTATCAGACCAAGAGATTCCTTAAAAATTGAAGGTGGCGAAGTTGTATCTAATGTCCGTCAAAACACGAGAATCCCACAGGAGATGATATTCATGTGAGTGTCATCTTTAGTCCTGGAAAACATCTTCGGCAGGACATGAAAGGTGTTTTATTGATCTAAATTTGTATTCTTGA
>JABUQX010116843.1:2500-5000 GCA_015478945.1 Trachelipus rathkii
AATTGTTTAAACCATAAAAAAAAACCTTTTAAAAAAACTTTTTTTTGTTGCTATTTTTGCAGAAGAATCTTTTCTAATCCTGCTGACTTTACACCAGGACCAGCCAAACACCAGCATAAGCCTATTGGAGTCAACAAGACTAGAGTTATCAAAACACTACAATGGTGGCCCAGTGGAGCGCAAGAAGCCTACCGATTGTAAGCGCTTCGAACAACCCTCCTCTTCCCCACTGCAAGCTTCACGTGGCAAATGGCTCCACCATAGCCATTTATGGAGAATGCTTATGTTCACTAGACCTCTATCTTATGAGGGTGTTCCGATGGGCATTTATAAACGCACTGTAGAAAACGATTGTAAAAGTTTACCATCCCCAAAGAACTGCTGAATTTTAGTTTCCCTTTTAAAATTATACCTTTTTTTAATACAAAAACTTTTCCAGAAGATTAATAACAACTCAGAAAGGATTTAAATTAGATATTTTCTAATCCTTTCATGAAATGGAGATTTGAAATGACACATGAAACCATTTTACAAAAGAGTAAAAAAACTGATTTTCGGGAATTATTTCCCGATCGCTGTTCTCACTCAAAGAAATATTTATTAATGAAATACTTTACAAACAATTCTAGAATCGTGAGAATTGGCGATTAGAAATGTTTTCTCATCTCTCATTAGCGACAAAAATGTTTATCGGGACTAAATTCGTTAATACATTTTAATTAACATCCGTTTGTAAATAAATAGTAACTCAGGCCATTGCAAGTAGAAAGATGTTAATAATAGCAAAGGCTAATAAGATTAAAAGGTATGATAAGAGAGATAAAGAGAAAAAACAAAATCAAATGTTTAAAGAGGGATCAGGAAGGTTCTAAGAGAACTACGGAAATGATTCCATTTAAAATTTCAAACCCTCCTTCCCAAAGAGGAGTGGATAGATTCTGCGAAAGGAATTTATGGAAGGATGAACGAATGCTTTTTAATAATCAAGGCCAGAATGGCTAGAGGCAAACTAAAGAAAGCAAAGAAAACAATTAAATATCGAACAAATTGAACATGTTGCAATTTACAAAAAATGAGGATTGAAGATTGTAATTAAAAAGAGTAGCAACTGGAAAACAACTGGACCAGATAGAGTTCAAAATGTATGGTTTAAGAAAATAAGAACACTATTGGAACCGCTTACCGTATGTTATAATAGAATTATAAATGGAAGAGAAGAAATTCCTCAGTGGTTAACAACTGGAGAAACTGTGCTGATCCCAAAAAGCGAAGAAACCCAGAGACCAGAAAAGTATAGACCCATCACGTGTCTGCCAACCTTATATAAGGTATTTACGGGAGTGTTGGCAAAAAGGATCCAAGGACATTTGGATAACAATAACATCATAAGCGAAGAACAAAAAGGATGTTGTAAAAATAGTTATGGAACTAAGGACCAATTACTCATCAACAAAATGATTACAGAAAATTCGAGGAGGGCCCAGAAAAACCTAAGTATGGCATGGATAGACTATAAAAAGGCCTACGATAGTGTCCCTCACAATTGGATCAGAGAAGTTTTAAAAATATATAAAATTAGCCCTGAAATTATAAGGTTCATAGAAAATGCAATGAAGATATGGAAAGTTAATATAAATCTCCATTATGAAGAAGGAACTTTGGTAATAAAAGAAGTAAAAATTAAGCGAGGAATATTCCAGGGAGACTCCATCTCTCCCTTAATATTTGTGCTCGCCATAAATCCTCTGAGTGCTTTAATTAATGGTTTGCGGAATGGATATCGTATAAATTCGAGAAACGAGAAAAAAACCAAAATAATTTCCCACCTATTTTATATTGATGACTTGAAATTCATCGACTGGATGCAGGAAGACTTAAACAAGCTGGATGTTATGACCAGAAAAATGCTGCACGCACATAAGATGACCTATAAAAATCAATGTGTACCACGGATACATGTATCCAGAAAAAAAGGAGGAATGGGAGTACCCACAATAGATATAATATACAAATCTGAAATAATAGGAATTGGGAAATATTTGAAGGGCAATGATGGAAGATTCATTGGATGGGTGCATGAACATGAAAGCTTGAAACCTTCATCAACATCAATTATAAAAAAAATGAATGATTATCTAAGAGATGTGAGATTTGATGGAGAAGTCAGAAACAATGAAAGTTTGGAGAGAGAAATAAAGAATGCTAAGATGACATACAAAGAGAAGAGAGAAGAAGCAAACCTGGAACAATGGAAAAATCACACATTTGCGAAACACCATAAAAACATACTGGATGAAGCCTTCATTGACACTTACAAATCAAATGAGGTGATGATAAAGGGATGGCTAAGAAATGAAGACGAAAGAACCATCCTAGCAGCCCAAGATCAAGCCCTCAGGACCAACTGGTTCAAAAAGCACATAGAAGGGCAAAATATATCGGACAAATGCAGAATGTGCAATGAATGGTCGGAATCAGTATGTCACATATTATCTGGATG
>JABUQX010116843.1:12500-15000 GCA_015478945.1 Trachelipus rathkii
ATAATTGAATAAAAGAGGGAGGAGAAGAAATGAAGAAGACCAAAATTTATTGAAACTAGTTTAATAGGTGTTGGACGAGAGAAAGCAAGTTACCAGCAATTATAGGATTTGAAAAAGTCAATTATAGGTCAATACTATAAGGGATAAGGAGCATACAGGAAACTGTAAAACATTACAGGGAATTTCTTGTTGAACAGCTCTTGGTAAAAACATTATGAGAGCCTATTAAGAAAAGGTTGAGAATTAGTAGTAGAGCCAAGGCTGCGGGGAGAGGAGCACGATATAAAGAAAGAACAGAAGCAGACGGATCTCTTGTTCGTCTGAGAATTTACGCTGGGAAAAAGGTATATGGGATTTCAAACAAACCGAGCATATATAGCTTTTCATAGATCTAGAAAGCTTTCGATTTCAGTCCTAGAGAGGAGACTGTGTCGGAGGTGTTGAGATAGATATGCAGTGGTTAGAAAGTTTCGAGAGGACTATGGAGTCTGTACAGGAATAGTAAATGTAATGTAAGAACAAAATATGAGAATAAGGAATTGAGGTGAGAACAGGGGTTAAACAAGGAAGAGTGTTGATCACAATTGATCTGCCTATCGTATCTGATGTAGTGGATAAAGAAGTGAGAGGAAGAATATTCGGAGATTGGCCGTGATGGTTTGTATGCGGAATGACTTGGCTGCTGCAGCTTACGAGGGGAGACAGATTGAAGAAGTAGTGATATGTTGCCAATCTCAGGCGAGAGAGGCCGGCTTGAATATAAACACAGAAAAGACGGAGATCATGGTGGTCAGTAAAGAAGAAGGAGGGAGAGAGTGGAGAATAGAGGCTGGAGGGTACTGAGGATAAAGATGGTTGGGAAAAGTAAAGTATTTTGGGTGGAGTATTGAAAGGGGAGAAATGACAAGAGATCACAAGTAGGAAGCTCGGTATGGAGCGGGTAGCACGTAAAGAGCAGCTGTATCCATAACTGAAAGAATAGACAAATGAGTGTGAGGCTGACGAAAGGGTCTCATTTTTGAAGTGTGTTAACACCGATTTTACTATATTGGAGCCAGAGATATGGAGTACGACCCACCAAGAAGCTAGTAGATAAAGTACAGTCGGGAGATGACGTTTGAGAGCTATAAATGGGAAACAGACTAGAAAGAGACAGACGAGAAACGAAAAAGAACTCTGCAGAGAGGAGGGTTGGAGTGAAGGCTATGGAATAGGAGGATTGCAGCCAGATTGATCTCGGTGGTGGCGGACATTATGGAGAGGATGAAGAGGGAAGAGGTGGGAAAAGAAGAGATGGTGAGTGAGACCGTAGGAAACGAGACCCAAGAGGAAAGACCTAAGAAGAGATGGGAAAGCTGGGAGGACTCATTTTGAGAAAGACTTGGATTGCGTCGACCAAGAGGACGGGGGAAGATGGAGTTTTAAGATAGAGGAAATAATCAGAATAGTGCTGGCCCCCTGACCGGGTCTTGACCCTTCCTGAGTGCGGTTGTAAAGTTGTAAAGTAATATATATATATATATATATATATATATATATATATATATATATATATATATATATATATATATATATATATATAATATATTTTTGTACAAAATATTATTAAATATAATATTATACTATTATATATATATATATTCAGTGTGGTCCAAAAGTCAAAATTAAGAATGTATCATCTGAACCTAAGCATATGACGTTTACCGTAAAAATACTCTATTTAAAATTTGAAGTAAAAAAAATAACATTTAATGGTGACACATGCGCAAAGAAAGTTGCGCGTGGCTGAGTAAACTGTAGCGGGTTGTCAGTTGTGCTGTAGACGTTATAGGTGTTGGTTGTGTCAAAATTTACGTGTTTGCCGTGTAATAATTATTTAAATTTCTTATCTAGAATGTCTCAATCACGTCAAACAAGATCGGATACACATGTTTGGCTTATTGGGCAAATATCAGAAATCATGACCTGTAGATCAAAACTTCCATCAATTGGCGATGTATTACGTCGTCTTTTTTGGCTGACACACAATAAGAAATCAGTAAAGGAGGCTTCAAATATAATATATTCTGAAATGTATGACTTCTGAGATAGAGCAAAGTTACCCACGAAGGCCAAACAGGATGTTTTAACCAAGATTAGAAAGACATATGAACAATACAGATCACTTTTAAAATTGAAATCAAGGAGAAGTCAAATTACAAATTGAAAAAGAGTATCTTTAAAGAAAGGCTTAAAGGATTATTTATATCGCAATGCAAACGCATCATCGAAAATATATATCAAATGAAGAAAGATAAGAGTTTTTCTAAAAGCTCAGAGAGAGAAAAGTTAGGCGCGAGGTAGTATGATAATGTGGATTTAAAATATACTGTTTAAACAAGAAAGAAAGCCGTAAAAGGACAGAACAAGAAAAGAATGAAAAAAAGGAGAAGTTCGTCGGACAGGAGAAACAATACGTATTCTTGCAAAGAAGTACTAGTGTGGATGTGGTAGTCCTCTA
>JABUQX010116843.1:20000-22932 GCA_015478945.1 Trachelipus rathkii
CCGCAATTGTCTTTATAAGCAATTGTTCATCGACCCACGATGCAGATATAGCCTGGAATAAGTTCTCCATCGTTAATCTGTCGTCTCAAACGTGTGTTCTCTCGGAGGGAACTCAAAACAGCTTCGATTTGGTTTTGAGCTTACTAGTTTAACACAAACCACCTCCACAACATTTGCAGGAGATAGCACCTACTCTGTTTAGCGCAGATGACCTCCTAAAGAAACCACTTTCAGAGATGTCTACAGTGATGTACATTTCATCTAGCTGAAAAAAGATGACCTAATGTATAGAATTTGTTAAAAGATTACAGACGATCTATTATAAGAAATTTTGTTCTCAAAAGTAGGAACTAGACAAAATTTAATACATCAAACAACGAAGAACAAGTAAACTTGGATAACTCTGATAGAAATTCTGTAACTGTGAATGTCCGAACAGACACAAGAAACAACTCACGCGTCTACCATCTTCCCGACTGCGACCTGCTTACACCAAGAGCCCAACATTGATGAAACTGAAGAGCAAATAGGACAGATTAGAAAGGATCAAAGATCTTTTCCATCCCTCAGAGCTGCGTCTCCACCTCATTCGAAGATTGTGGACCGATGGGTCGCACACGGTGAGCGTATTCCACTTTGAATTCTTCACACTTACAAAAGCCACCGGACCAGCTGGGAGAGTAAATAGGGACCACGCGAAGAAAAGTAGTTCCAGAAACTCCGAGTTCCAATACAAAGCGCGTACAGCAAACCGGAAATGAATGGTTTCAAACTTCAATTATGTTTTTATCATGCTCCGTTATACTTTCATTTCTCAAAAGCTCTACAAAATGTTATGAAAGCTAGAATGAGTTACTATAGCATCCTATTAATTTATATGTAGATAACCAGGAAACAATGCCTGACAGCCCCATTCTATCGTGTCGGAATAAATATTTCTGACGCTCTAATGGATGGGCTGCAGAAACTTTGTGTGAGCCAAGTAACATAGCAAGCCGTAGTGGAAAACCATACTCAACAATTAGAAAAAAGTGACGGAGTTTAGTAATTATCCCTGCCACTCAGTGATTAAGCTGACCCTATTACAAAGAACTGTAGATACACTCTGAGTACGATAAAAAAAACTTACCTACATACATAAAAAGTGGCCTGGAATAAGAATTTACAATTCATAAAAATTACTATAGTCAATCATGAATAACACTCAGTCTTAATCTTCGAAAAATATAAGTGAGCTGAAATAAAATGATATCTACGACTACTACCGTACGTACTAACCTACTAATTATAAATACATTAATAATAATAATAATAATAATCACTAATAATAATAGATAATATTAATAATAATAAAATAATAAACTAATAAGGTAATAATTAATATAATCAAAAAAAATTAATCAACTTAAAATTTCACAGTCAATAATAATGATTATTAATAATTAAAATAATAAAATTATATAATAATTAAATATATAAATGCAATATATAATCAATAATAATAATTGACATAATATTATAATATATCAATAAGATTTTAATAACTATACAATGAAATGAAAATGAATATTATTTATTTAAAACGAATATGAGACTATAGCTGATCCCAGGAGAACTGAATCAAAAGCTATACAAATGACAACATACACACACTACTCAAATCGAAAATAGTAAATCATCATATAAAAATGACACAATAGAAAAATAGCAAAAACAAATTGAACAGAACTTGATGAGGAAAATGACTTTATCTAATAAATACTCTTTCAAATTCACAAAATGCGTACAAAGAACTGAGACATGCGCTCTCCTTCTTTAGTCAAATGAACTCTAGAACTTAGATATAGAAAAGTAGTACGTGATCCACAAAACAAATAATATATCAACAATAATATGATTATAATATAAACTTAATAGCTGTACACTCAATACAGGTCGTCGAATAGAAATGTCCTCAAGCGTTGCCTAGGTAATGTACATATATTTAACCCTTTTATTGCCACTGCGCTATAGCCACATGTGTCATGTGGGGTGAACGTCTTTTTAACTCCAAATCTCATTAAAGGGATGCGGGGGGTGTTCATACAGAAACTACCAAATCGAGGAAGAGTGGAAGCAATTTCGTTAGCAAAGTACTCCTGTCAGTTAACACCAACTGATAAGTGAACGCCCATTGAAGCGAGCGCATGACTTTAAAGCGCAAAGTAAGATCAGTTACAGCTCTCCGGACTAGGTTGTGGGAGGACAAGCACTCAAGCGGGTTTGCAAGACTTGACAAATCTGGACCTTGTATAATAGATTCGTATTGACCATTAAAATTAAGATCGATTATTTGGTAGATGCGGAATCTGTGGACTGCCTCTTACGTGCGCTGCTACATGACCATCAATGTAGAACAGACGCCTTAGGGTCCGGAATTTAGGATATTCATTAGTGTTGAGTACTGCCTCTAAACAATATGTCAAAAAAGAAACTGCTACAGTCACTTCATTCTAGATGAGTATTTAGGATAGGTTAAAGATAATTGAAATCATCTGAGATTTGGCGAGGCACTTAACATATATGTTGTTACTTTTATATCGCATCAATGTAAGCGACAAATATCTTAGGATTCTAAGTTTAGACTTTTTTAAAGAACATTATTGAGTATGGTGCATAAATTTGTTTAAAGAAAATTTGATATGTAATAGAATCAAATTACAATAAACCATAACAATTGAGTAGAACATGTGAAATTTTAATATTTAATGAAGCTCCGTAATTTCTTCTTCTTCAAATCTCATCTCCTCTCATCCTCCTCCTGGGCATGTGCCTTACTAGTTCTTTAAATTTTAATGAGTTATTGTCGAAATATTCTGAGTTATTTGTAAACCCTTATCTCCCCGAAAACCACCACATCAAATTGAAACAAGAAAAAAGGTGGAATGAAATT